>AMCV02000012.1:567429-584595 GCA_000350065.2 Colletotrichum orbiculare MAFF 240422
AGTATTATTCTTAATAACTTTTAAAAGACTATCTTTATAATTTAACTATATATAACTAAGAGCCTTATTATATTTATCAGTATTATTTCTAGAAATAGGCTTAGTTAAATCTATAAAAGTATCTTTACTAATAAGTAAAGCTTTTATACAAATAGACTAAATACTATAATTCTAAGTCCTTTTTAACTGAAAGATAAAGTATAACTTAAAGTTACCTATATTCTTAAATAACAACTCAAAGAAATAAAATAGTTATTTAATAAAGAATTAATTAAAATCCTTAAAGTCTAACTCTAGTAAACTATTATTAATTGAAACATTAATAATAATATAGCTTAATAATTAAATAATAGATTAATATTCCTATAACTTATAGTAATCTAAAGTTTAAATCTTATGAGAAATACTCTTTTATAAAAATTAGAGATAACTTAAAGTTCTAATTTATAAAAGTCTTAGTAGACCTAAGATTCTAATTTATAAAGGTCTTAGTAAACTTAAGAGCTAGTTTATAAAAAGTCTTAGTAGACTTAAGATATAAGAGATTTTCAGCTTCTACTATTTAACTATTTCTTTTATTAACCTAATAGTAAGCCTACTATTCTAATTAGTATAATCCTCTTATAGATTTATCTAGTATGAAACTAACTAATCAATAAGAAGAGTTAATAAATTAGTTAAAATAAATATAAAAAGAATAAGCTATAGAATCTTATAGAGATATTTAAGAGAAGTTTTATATAAATAGATAGGTATAGAAAGGTTTAGAGTTAGTTAATATAATCTCTAGTATAACCTAAATAAGTATTAATAAAAATATAGATATTAATATTAATAATAAGTATAGATAGGGATATAATATAAAGAGAGAAGTTAATATAAAGCTAGGTTTATAACCTATTAAACTAGTAATAAATAACTAGTAAAAAGTCAAGGGGAATTGATAACTCTTAATTATCAAAGAATAAGTCATTTAGAATAATATCTAAAAATAGTATTAATATTAATATAAATAGTGATAATAATAAGAAGTTCGGGTTCTATAAGAAGTAGGGAACTTCGTAATATTAATATCCAAATAGAGTTTATTTTTAGAAAAATTAACCTCCTAGTATATAGAGCTTTCAGCTCTGTTACGCTTAGGCTACTAAGTAGTCTGTTTACTAAATATTCTAATATTATAGTTTGATTAATTTAGAGTATAAATAATTAAGGTAGTATAACCTTAACTCTAATAATTGATTTTCTATAATAAATAGAAAACATAGGGTTATAAGAATAATAGTGAATACTCAAGCCCTTAAATACCTAAAACGGGTTATTAGGATTAATAGAGTAATAGCTAAATAGCTAGAATTCTAACAAATTGCATTTTTAAAGTAAAGCTAATAGGACTTCTATAAGAAGTGTGAAAGATTTAAAATATTACTAAGTTTATATTGATAAATTTAATAAGTATAAATACCTCTTAAAAACTTAAACTTAACTAATAATATATAGTGATTAATAGTTATAAAATAACTGTAAGATTTATATAATTATTCTAATAAATATATTATTTTGAATTGTAACAATAATTACCAGCTATTTTCATTTTAAATGACTTTAATATAATATAATAAACATTTCTACACATATATTACTAAATGAAGTTATTTATATAGGGGTATTATGAGGTTATTAAATACTAGGTAAGATTTACTATTTTAATAAAATAGTATGTAATTTCTAAAATTCTCTTTTCTTATAGTAATATTATTTATAAGTAGGTTTGAAGTATTTCAGCTTTAAACCTATTGTAGGAGAGCTATATTGCTAGTTTAAGGGGTATATCATCTTCTTCTTCTATACAAATAACTATATATTCTCTTTTCTTTTAAAGGTACTTCTAAACTACTTATGTTATTAAAACACTTTTAACAGAAGTATTATTTTGAGAGAAGTAAAGACTTATAGTAATTTCTTAATATTAGAGTTATTTTAAAATTAAATAGTATAATAGGTATAGTTCTTATAAGTAATATATATTAAAAAGGTCTTTAAGTATTTCATGAAGTATATATAATGTATTAAGTAGTTTAAAACCCTTTTAAAAAATAAAGAGCTCTTATTATAGTATAATTAAAGTCTTTAGTTCTATACAAGGAATATTTGGCTTCTAGCTAAGACTTATACCCTAACCTACCTTATACTCATAGCTACAGCTATAGTTACTTCAGGTCTTTGAATATTATAGTATAATATATTTAACCTTAAATCATACCTTCCCTACTATTAGCTGATAATAATCTTTAGAATATACTTTAATATATATACTCTTTCAAATATCTAATAGGCTACTTCCAAGATATATTTGAAGTATTTAAGATCATCTTTAAATACTTTATTCTAAGGCATTAGATTCTTCTTTGTTACTTTAATTTTTTTTTAGCTGTACTAATAGCTTTATCTTCTAATAATATATCAAAGTTAAATATAGTTATAGTTATTTTAAAAAGATTAGAGATAGTAGTAAAGTTACCTTTATATAAAACTAGTCTTTTTAGGCTTTTATAAAAATATTTCTAGTTCTTATAGTTATTAATAACTTTTATGAAATTAATATTTATTTTAAGACTATAGAAGTTAAGTATAGTAATAGTAACTAGGGGTAATTTATTATTATTATTATTATTATTAATATTATTATTATTATTATTATTATTAGTAGTAGTAGTAGTAGTAGTAGTAGTAGTATTATTATTATTATTTTAAGATAGTTAGCTAGTCTATAGTCTGTCGCTCACTTTTAAATCTATAGTTAGTATTATTAAAGTATATTAATAGTATTATTACTTAATAAGTATCTAGTTAGTATAAATTAATATTATAATTATTATTATAATAAGTTTAATACTTTTAAACTACTATTAATATATCAAGCTACAACTCTCTATACAAACTATCACAAAGCTTATACTAGTAAGTGTATATATCTAATTATTACTCTATTACTTTTTAGCCCCTATATATATACTTCTAGATTAGAACTAGCTTTCAACTAATAGCTATACTACTAGATTTCTTTAGTTATATTTGCTTATAGAGATATATATAAGCTATATTATATAACTAGATACCTTTCTATTATAGAGATTATTCAATAAGTTTTATATAAAGCTACCTATTAGGTAGGAGAGCTAAATATATGAACCTCCATAGTATAATTAAAGTCTTTTATATAGAAATTAAGTACTATTTATAAAATATTAACTTTATTAATTATATCATAGTTATAATAAAACTAGATATTACTTATACCATAAGTTAATTATTATATTTCAATTAAAAGCTCTTAGATAATTATTATATAAAAGCTGAATAATTAGTATAGTATTCTGGCGAAATACAGAGCTTCTATCTTAAGTCTAATTATAAGATTAGTAATTTATATAATAGCTTTATAGTTACTATAAATACTAGTTTTATAGATAATAGTAATAATTAAAAGAATTCTTAAGTATATATTATATATCTTTTTAGAAGCTTAATAGTATAATCAGTTAATAATTAAAATACTATTATTTTTTTAGAAACTAAAGTAGAGTTTTAGTATTATCATAAGTTACTTATAAGGCTATTTCTACTAATTACCTTATTATTATATTTTCAATAGACCTTATAATAGATATATTTAATAGAACTAAGATATAGAACCTTTACCTTACTATTTAAATCTAATATAATAATTAGTAAATAATATATTCTATTATTATTAACATAATATAATTATATATATACCTATAGTATATAGATACTTATAATTACTAATTATATTAAGAAGTCTAATAGAAGTATTTTAAGATTAGATTCATACTTTTAGGATATTTTATAATTAATAGTTTTATCAAGCTTCTCTAAAACTAGTAATTAAGTATTTTTACTACTTAGATTAATATAATAAACTACTTAAACTATTTAAAATTATAATAAGAAGAAGAATTTGAAAAAAATCCCCTAATATTTAAAGATTCTAATAAGACTCTTAATTATCAGTTAGAATCTATAGACTTTAGATTATAATAATAATAAGGTTAAGTAAAAGGCTTAGGAGTACTAAAAGTATTTTCTAACTAATAAGAATTGTTTGAATAATTTATTAATAGTACTATTTCTTTTATTATAAGAGTAGAAGGTTAGTAAAAATAGTAGAATAATGAGAAGTACTTCTTATAAAATATATATAAAGAATATAACTAGTATTATCTAGAAGAACTAGCTTATAAGTAGAACTTTTGAAACCAGGGGGGTATATTAGAGTAATATACCTAAGAAATAGAATTTATATTAAATAGAATTTAGATACTAATACTATTTCTAAAGACTTTGCCTTATTTAAACTATTTTAAATAGAGTTTTATATGATGAATATAGCTATATTTAGTTATATATAATATATATTAGACTTTACCCTCTAATCGTATATAATACGTGGTCTTTAGTATTTACACTATATATTAAATGATATATATTTAGTATATATAATTATATACAAACTACTTTAAAACTAGCTATTATTCTTTTTAAATAAATAAGCTATAAATATTACCTG
This sequence comes from Colletotrichum orbiculare MAFF 240422, assembly GCA_000350065.2. Classification (NCBI taxonomy): domain Eukaryota; kingdom Fungi; phylum Ascomycota; class Sordariomycetes; order Glomerellales; family Glomerellaceae; genus Colletotrichum; species Colletotrichum orbiculare. The sequence continues at coordinate 572,021 of AMCV02000012.1, forward strand.
TATATAGATAATAGATAAGTAATATATAGACTATGAATAGATTATAGATTTTATGTATAAATATATATTTTATATATATACTATATCGATTCTATATATATTAATATAATAGTTAGTATAACTGATAGCTAATATTTATAGTTGATAATAATTGTTAAAACACATCTAAAGTTTCTATTCTGTATATTATATATAGAACATATAATATCTATAATAGGAAATCCTACAAATTAATTATAATTACTACTTGTAATATAATTTTATTAGGATTAGTATAGCTACTAATTAATAGACCGATTTAGGGGGCTATTATATAGTTATGAAATTATTAATATATTTATACCTAACGTTTTAATCTAGAATGCTAAATATTATAATTCTAATATTCCTCTTTCTATACAGCTAAATAGTAGCCTAATTAAAAGCCATTAGTACATCTTAATATATTTTCCTTTATTATAAAGGATATCTTTATAGTCTTATAGCTTATAATAAAACTATTTCCAAATCTTAAAACTTTCTATCTTTATAATATATATTCTAGTTTTCTTGTTAGCCTTCTATCAACTCTTGTATATTTACTAAATTCCCAATACTTTTATTAAACTTCTATCACTATAAGAAGAAGAATAGTATTACTTATAGAGTTTCTTAAAAGCTTCTTATTATTAAAATTCTTTATCATTATAGTTTCTTCTATACTACTAGTCTTGTATAGCCAAAATTCCTTTATATACTATTACTATTGCTGTATTATTATTATTCCAATAATTCTCTTCTTATCTAAAGCTATATTCATAGTTTCTTATTATTTTAATTTCTTATTATTATGCCTATTACTATTATAGCTTCTTATTATTGAAACTTCGTATTCTTCTTATTATTATTATTAATACTATTACTATAGCTATACTATTACCTTTTTAGTAATTTCTTTCTTACCTAAATCTGTATTGCAAGATCCTATATATTACTTTTATTAATATAGCTTTTCTTATAGTGTTTTTATCAATATAGCCTTTTATTATTCATATGTCATATTATTATCATCTCTGCTTGATGTAGTAGTTTAATATCTAACTACTTTTTACTATTTTATAGTAGGGGTAGTAAGTTTGAATCTAATAGTAAGTAATTATAACTAGTATTCCTTCTAGTTATATAAGCTAAATATAATAATAACTACTAGCTATAAGTTCTTACTAATAGCTATTAATAGTTAGTAATTATAAATAGTTAGTAATAAGTATTACTAGCTAGATAGTATTAGTATTATATATTAAACTATAATCTTCAATAAGTAATTATAATAGATATAGGCTTATATATACTTTCTAATTATTAGCTATTAGAATAACTAACCACATTTACTACTTAAGATTTCTTCTATATAATAGTTCCTTAGTACTAGTAGTATTCATAAGATATATAAAAAGTAAGAGCTAGCTATTAAGTATAGATTCCTTTAAAGGATTCCCGAGAGATATATAATTTTAAATAGATCAAAGACTTTCAATACAACTACTATCTAATTATTATAATATCTTATTATTCCTACTTCATATAGTAATTTCATTTCTGGTGAGCTTTTATTATTTTATAGTAAAAGTGGTAAGTTAAATCTAATAATACTTAACTATAAATAGTAGTTACTTTCTAATTATATAAACAAAGTATAGTAACTACTATCAGCTATAAGCTCTTACTAATAGCTGTTAGTAACTAGTAATTACTAATAACTAGTAATCAGTAATACTAGCTAGTAAGTATTAGTATTACATAACTTATTATAATCTTGAAAGAGTAATTATAATAGATAAGTTTACACTTTCTCTATTTATCTAAAGCGAAGCTCTTGAGATCAGAGCGAAGTAGAAAACAAAGGAGCGAAGCAATAAAGTTAAAAAGAGAAGAATACTAAAGCTCAATTTTTTTTTCTTTATAAGAGGATCCTTATTCCTTTTTTTAAAACACTTAAAAACTTATTAGAATTCAGATTAAGTTTAATATAGCAATTAGATATTAATTATTACTATTAAAACTAATAATTATTATACAATTATAATAGTCAAAAGGGTTAATTAAACTTATCTATCTGAATATTAAATTTATATAGTAGTTATTAGAAATAAAAGAAGTTTAAAAGGTATCTCTTAAAATTAGTAGTTTTCTAGAGGGCTTCTAAAAGATATTTGTAAAGCTATTAGAAATAGTATTATACTTATATTTTAAGAATCAAATGAAATAAAAGTCAATACTAGTAACTAATATATAGTTATTATAATATAATAAGAAGAATCTTAAGATAATTAATAGACAGTTAGTAAATTTACTTTACTTACCTAAGTTGGTATTATATATACCTAATAATTACCTGGTTTTATAAGATACTATTAACCTTATTATATAAAAGCTATAACTACTATTGTTACTTATACATATATATATGTGTATTACTTTAATAATAATAGAATATCACTTATTTAATTTATCTCTCTTCATCCTTCTTCACCCCTATATTTACTAATATCTTCTATTCTCTAATAATAATAATCCTTTTCTAGAATATTATATTTATTTCGGTTCATCTGTAATCCATTAATTCTAACATCAATTGATAGCTAATTGCTTCAATTAAATCTCAATTAACTTAGAGATTATAATAGTATTTATTACTATATCATTATTACTTCTAAATTTAAACAGTAATCGTAGTTCCTTATGTAATCTATTTAGTTAAATAGATTTACCTAATCTCTCCCCCTTATTACTAAAATATAATAGAACTATAAGAAAGTTAAATTTTTTAAATAGTTTCAAAATATAAGAAAGGAAATACACTATCTAAAACCTACTATCAACTACCTTAAGTATTATAATCTCTATTCCTAAAATATAAGTAATAGTAATCTCTTATCTATTAAGTAATAATTAACTTTTAATAATAAGATATTTTACTAATTAGACTTTAGAGATACTTTAATAACTAGGTTACTCCAAATCGCCTCTTAAGAATAGCTTGATTAAAACATCCTATTTCAAATATATTAATAGCATTATAAACTTATTTTAACTTGAACTATATTTATTATAAGAATTATCACGCATACTAATTAAATATATAACTTCTTCCTCTACTTCTAATTAGTACTATTATATTTAAGAGTAGTATATTTATATTATTTTAATAACCTAATAATTCCTCTCTATATAAATAGTTCTACTATATTAATAACAATTTTTACTCGAAATATAAAATATTATATTAATTGTTAAGAGAATACTGGTTAATACTTCTAATAGATTACTAATATATTAAATTACAATCTTCAGATTAAGAGAAAGTAATATATTCTAAGTAATTATAATATTGAATATATTTTCTTCTTTAATAATAAGACTACCTATAAATATATTTATTATTTTCAATACTATCTTTAGATTTCCTATTTAGATCTAATATTAATCAGATCAAATAATTCTATATCTAATATAGATATTTTCTTCCTCTTATCTTTATTAATATAATTAAAACCTTTATAGGTTTTATAGTTAGATTTCTCTCTCCTGATTCTTATTAATATTAATATATATAACATTCTTCAGCTTAAGTTTAATAATAATCTAACTATAAAAGTAATTATGATAGAAGATATTGATCTTATTGAACGCTTTTATAATAAAATAAGTTCTGATACCATAGTACTTATACTTACTATAATTAAATATAATTTAATATAAAGTTAAATACTAATAGTATATATTAAGCCTACTAGAATCATAATACTAAGGAAGTAGTTCACTTCCTTAGTACTAATAATAATTTTTCTTTTAATAATATATTTACTTATCTCCCTAAGATAATACTTATTAGAGAGATCTTTATTAGTCAAATTTACTATTATATTAATTTCTATTAGATTTGTAGTTTTTAGCATACCTATAAGAGTTATACTATTAACTTTATATATTATATAGTCAAAATATATAATTAGCTTCTGTTATTATTGAGAGATATTAATGTTATTATTGTTTACTCTGGAAAATTAATAATAACCCTTATCTATAGTATTAATTCTATTATAAGTTTTATATCTATAAATATATTTTTAGATTTAACTTGAATATCTACTTACTTATTATCCTAATTATATAGATATCATTATTAACTATAATGATCTTAATAACCTATTTAATAATATTAATATTATAAATAATCTCCTATAAGAAGTACTTAATAGGTTAAATAAACTCTATAATTTAAATATTCAAGTAGAAGTAAAAAAGAGTATCAAAAGTATCATGGTATTTAATCTAATAACTAATAAAGCTAATATTAAATGCTTCTATTTTAATATTATTCTTAATATTACTGTAATTAATTAGTACCTTTATATTGGAATGCTAACTATCTATAATATATTTCTTAATAATTCGAATAAATCTTAAGTATTACTCTTACTTACCTTTCTAATTCTATACCCTGATAGTAAGAGTGAATTTATATTATTGTATTAGAAATCTAGTAATTATATAGTCTATATATAGTATATTTTTAAGTATAAGTTTAGATATTCTACTAATTGTCCTTACTTCTAATTCACTTTTTTTAATACCTAGTAGCAAATAAAAGCTAATAGTAGAAATATCTATTTTACTAAATATACTAAGTATAAAAATATAATTATTAACAATCTATAGAATATATTTAATAATAATACTTCTCATACTTAAGTTATATTAAATTTAAGTATCTATATTATAGCTATCCTAATTAATATTTATACCTATTAGTAGTTAAAGTACAATTATCTTAAAATGTATATCTATTCACTTAGATATCCTTTTATATTCTTAATTTTCACTACTAATAATTATTATTAATACTACTTCTTAAAGTATATATCTTATTTCAATTAGTAACTTATTATTCTTTCTATTTAGTAGGTTTAAAGTATCGAGTAGAACTTTTATAATTATTGTTATATTATTATATATCTTTTTAAATATTATGAGGAATTCCTTCTAGAAGAGGTTTCTAAGAAAAGGTTTAGTATTATAAATTTATTATTCTATTTTAAATTCTAAAGTTGGAGTAGGATATATTATTATAGACTTTATTAATGCGACAATACTCTCCTTGTTAATATTAGTATTATTATTTATTAGTATAAATTTACCTACTTTTAAAGAAATCGTATTATTATTATTAATGTGAAGCTTATTTATTTATTTAATATTTAGGATAAGTCTAATTTATTAAGTATCTCAAGTAACTTATTTCTTTAGATTAATTCTAACTTGTTATTCTATATTATTAATCATAGATAGCATGATAGATATAATATGTATTATTAATATTAGAAGAAGGATAGATAAGATATAGAAATAGACTGTTAATTTCAGTTCCCACGCAACTTATAAAATAAGCTAACTATTACTAATAAATTTAATTCAAACTACTTGATATTTAGCTCTAAGTATAATAATTTAATTCTCAATATATTTAATCTGATAAGTATTACTATATGATGAGATAATATTAACTTCTCACTCTGTTTAGACCTAAGGATTATAATCTAATATAATACTAAATATTATTATAAAGTTGAAGTAAAAATATAGATATATAAAAACCTTAGTTGTTTCCTTCTAGAAAAGGTTAACTCTTATGTTTTAATTATATCTTTCATAGCTAAATTGATAAATAAACCTATTATTAAATATACTTAAAGAGTTTAGGAAGTTTGTTATATCTTATTGGTTGAGCTATTAATGAAATTCATCTCATAAGTTATTATGATTAATTATTATTGGTCTAATTATTTCACTAAACTTCCCTATATTATTATTAAAGGTTAAATTTGTGTCAGCTAATTTCCTCTTTAGAAGTATTTATAGAAGTTTACAGAAGAACTTTTGATTATTATGATATATCTATATTTCTTATAGAATATTAATATAATTTTTAAATCTTAATAATTATTTGTTGAAGTAAAATCCTATATTTTAACTTCTTCTTTTACTATAAGTTTAGTAATATAAATATAATATTTGTCTATTCTTAATATAGCTTAGATAAACTATTAAGTATTGAGAATAGTTAATATTAAACTTTCTAATAAGTATATTAAGTTTATATATACTATTATAAATAAAACTTCTTTAATTCCTATAATATGATTAAGATAAATAAGATAATTAATACGTTTAAAGATATTGAAACTGAGGATTAAATATATATTTTCAACCAATAAAAGCTTATTAGTAAACTTCTAAATCGCCCTATTAAGATTAACAATATAGAGAAGCTTAGAAACTATAATATCAACCTTTAGTATAACTGAACTCTTTATGTTAATTACTATACTAATAATCTTGGTATTCTCAACTTTTAGTATTCTAGTAAAGATATTTATATCAAACTGATTTATAATCTCAAAGATAAGTTTATTTGAATTGATATTAATACTCTTACTACATATTAATATTGAATTTATAATTTAATTAATACTTATTATTCTTCTATTGTTAATAACTATAATTCAAATTAACTTTATTTTATATTAATAATAATGGTAATGTTGAAAGGTCTTATAGTATTTAATACTTCTATCATCATTTAAAAGCTATAATAAATAACTTGAATAATTCTATAATGATTACTATTTTAACTGAAGTAATAATAAATAAGATTAATAAATCTACCCTTTATAATATTTTATACTTCTTTATCATTTAATTTTAATTTCACACTTTATTAAATAGAGATTATAGTAATTAATAGACTAACTAGAGATCTATTTAATGCTTTATAATTAATAAGAGACTCATAATTAATTTATATATAATTAGCTAGTTTAATTATTACTTCTATAGGATCTTCTCTCCAAAAACTAATTAAGCTTTTAGTAGATTGAATATCTTCTTAATAAGAAACTTCTTCTAATTTCTTTTTATCATAGAAAAGTTATTCTATAATACTAAGATAGTTAAATATTACTATAAGATCTCTAGATGTAATAATTGTTTCCTCTCTAATAAAATTATTAACCTGATTATTATTATATATTAATAAGGTAATAGTTAAGCTTTACTTTAACAAACTTTTGATAAACTATATATTACTAAAGTAACCCTTTAGATATAATACTTACTTTATACTTATATTTAATAGATCTTCAATTCTATTGAAATTATTTAATTTAATAGTACTTTCTATATCTTCTTTATTAATATTAAAATTAATGAATATAATACTATCAAACTTAAGGACTTCTCATTTCTGATCTAAATAATGAAAACTAATTATATGAGTTTTAAAACTAATAAAATATCCTTTATAAATATTAGAGGACTTTAAAATAAATTTATTCTTTATATTGAATTGAAAGTTATATTAATGGAAAATATATAAATTGAAATTAGTTTTTATAATAGTATAATTAGTATAATAAGAAATATTATCTCATATATTAATACTAACTGATATTAGGAAATTCCTTTTGCAGTCTTCTATAAACTTAATATTTATAATAATCCTATTGTCGTATTTAAATTACATATTATACCTACTTTTTAACTAATATATAGGTTCTGTGAAAATAGCTAGAATTACTTATAAAAACAGTTTCTTTTGACTAATACCTTTACTATTACTATTTCTAAAACTTAAAGTTTTATTATACTATTTATAATTATAGATATTTCAATTAAGAAGTTTCAACTTAGTTTGATATATATAGTAGTATCTCATAGTAAAATACTTAATAATATTATATTCAAAAGTAACTTTAATTGTAATTACTTCTATTATAATAAGATTGAAATAACTAAATATCAAAAGAGAGATATTAAATATTATACTACTTAGTAAGTTATCCTTACTTCTAATAGGTTATTCTCCCTTATTCATCCTTAGATATTAATAAATAGAACTAAATAATAAAGATATAGTAATAATTATGTATCGGAATAAAGAGGAATAAGTAATAAAATGATAATAATAGAATAGAAAAAGATCTTTAAGAATATTAATATTATATAGAATAGATATAAATAGATGATAGTTTTTATATCTTTTTCTACTTATTAAATATATTAATATATATAGTAATACAATAATAATATGTATCTTATTATAGGTTTATATCTCTTTAGAATAATAATAATTATAATAATCCCCTCTAAATATAAAACCTAGTAGGCTAAAAAGCCTTTTGTTATATTCAATTATTAGTTTATCTAGAGGGTAATATTACTATATATAATCTTACTATATAGGTACAAAGTAGTATTCTAATTATTCATTATTATTATTCCTATATTATATAGTATATAGTACTATATAAGGCTCTAGATCTATAGTATAGTAATTACTTACTAATTACTACGCGATTAATTATACCTAAGACTAGGTATCTAGTACTTATTACTAGTAAGGTATAGAAGGTATACTACTATATATATAATAATATATATAATTACTATATATCTTATGGTATAGTATAATTAATACTAGTATTTTTTTCTTTTTACTATATACTCTAATATTTATCTATTCATATGAAAAACAATACTTTTAGCGATCTATACCTTTTTACCTTAATAATATTTAAATACCTATTTATCTATTCTACTTAAATTACCTATCTTTCTATTCGAATAGTTATTCAATTTGAATTGATAAATCTCTTAAAAGTATAATTTATTATACTTTTCATAAAAGCATTAGTAGTATTATTATCTCTATCAATTTATAATATTTTATAAAACTTATAGTATTTATATAACTATCTTAATACTATAATATTAATTATAAAGCGTTTTTCTTTAGTAGTATTAAGTTTTATAAGGTATTAATAGAGTAAGTATAAGTTAGTATATATAGTAGTTAGAATCTAAAGGAGTTTTTAATATTAGATAATCTTCTTAAGTAATATAACTATAGTATAAGTAAAGTCCATACTAGCTACTATAATATAAATATCTAAAATAAGTATATTTCTAGTAATTCTTTTATTTTTTCATAGAAGAATAATATATGAGATTACTATGAAAATTAAATTAGTTATTATTAGTAGCTATTTCTTAGTTTAGAATTATTATAAATTCTAGTTAAAATAAGAGGTTAGTATTATTAGTAAATAAGCTATTAATAAAAGTATAAAAATATACTTTAGAGAGGTTAAATAGTATAAAGTTAAAATTATAATTAAAATATTTAATTTACTACTTAAGATATTTATTAAGTATAGTAGTATTATTGCCTCAGGGTTATTATTCTTATATTATATAAGAAAGGTTAAATAATATTTTAAGCTAGTATATTAAAATAGAAAATATCTTATATATATATTATTTAAAATATACTTTTATAAGCACTTTAAGTATTATATATATATTAATAAAGACGAGCTTTTACCCTTAGTACTTTTAGTATAAATAGAGAGTATTATTATTAAGTAATAAAATACTTCTATGAAATACTAGTAGTATTACTTTTAAAAGGACTATCTTAAGTTTAATTTTAAATAAGGCTTTTTAGAGTTCCTTATTTTTATAATATAAGAAAATAGTATCTAAGAAACTAAAAGTATTATTAGTTTATATACCTATAAAGCTAAAGGTATTATTTTTAAAGTATAAGATAAAGAAGTATAAATTATATATTAATATTTGTATTTATAATTATCTCTTATAGTATTTAGAATAAGTTGCCTACTAGTAAGTACTAGTTTGAATAAAGCTATATAGTAGTTTAATAATAATTATAATAAAGCTTAGGAAGTATTAATTCTTAAAGTATAAGGGTAGTTTAATTATAATATACTTTATAAGCTCTATTTTAACTTAAGTATAAACTTATATAATATTATAGAGCTATATTATTATATTAATATACTAGAAGAGAGCTATAGCTATAATTAAAATTAACTATTAGTTGTTTTATTAGATTATCAGTAATTATATTAGTATTTTAAATTTATTGTTATTTCTAAAGCTTTAGATTATAAGTTTCAACTTCTTATATATGTTATTAGTATTTTTATTTTTGATTTTATTAATAATATGGAACTTAAAATATTTATAACTTTTATAAAAGATAGAATTATACTAGACAATCTCTATAATACTATTAGTAATAATACTCTTAATTTCTTTTTTGATTAACGTTTTAAATAGCAGTCTAAATACTATAATAATACTTTTTATAGAGGTTAAATACTAGTATTATATTAGACTATTCTTTAGCTATAGAATATACTATAAAATAAGGTTCTTAGTTAGAATCTTAAGAAGGTAACCTATTCCTATAAATTATAAGATTTAAAGTTAGTTAGATTTAGAGTATTTAAAGTTGAAATAGTATGTTACTAATTACTTAAATAAAGAGGAAATTATTATTATTAATAATAGTAATATTACTATTATTTATAATAATAGTAATTTATAGTATTTATTAAGTATTCTAAAGCTCTATAAGGATAGCTATAATTAAAACTAGAATATTACTATAAAAGTATATATTTCTATATAATATTAGATTTCTTATAGTAGTAATATAAATTCCTATAGATTTCTTATAAATACTTTTAAATATCAATATTTTAAAAAGTATTAAAATTTTAAGAATATAGCTTAGTGAGATCTCTTAACTACTATTCTTAAAATATAGTTTTATAAGTATTAATTAAAACTCTTAAAAATTACAAAGAAACCTAAATAGATATATCTTATTATATATAGCAAGCAAGTAGTATAAACTTTACTAGTTATATTTCTCTTACTATATATATACCTAGTATTAAAATAGAAGAATTATAATATAGAAAGTATTTAGACTATTATATATTGCTAAAATAGTATGGATAGTATACCTAGTATATTTCTAATAGATCTTTTTAGGAGTTTTATTTATAATATAAATCTAAATAATAATATCTAGAGAAGAAGTTAAATCTTCTATAAAGTAGGAGTATATTCTAAAAATAAGTAGAATAAGTATAAGGCTATTTAGCCTAGTAGTATTATTAATTATTTTATATACTATTTAAGAAGATGCATCTTAAGTAGTAATAGGTATCTTACTATAATATATCTTATATATATAATAGAAGAATATATAGTAATACTTAATCTTACTAATACTATTATATATTTCAATTAGAATAATACAGACCGTTGATTTTATTATTTTTACTTCTGAGCTAAAGTCTTTAGATTGAAATATTATACTTGTATTAATAATAATAAAATTAGAAAAGCCCTAGTATATATTGATCTAGTAAGCCTTAAAAGCCTCGTATATTACCTTTATTAAAATATTTAGTAACGATTAAATAGTATTAGATATTATTATATTATTAATAATATTAAATATAAAGCAGCTATTAATATAGCAATAATAATCTTAAAATTAAAATTAATATTACTATAAATAGTAAAATAAAAGTATGAAAGGGCTATACTATATATTTTACATTAGTAATAATGCTTCTTAAGTATTTTGAAAGTATAATATTTAACTAGATATTCCATCTTATTAAGGATATTTTAGAAATATACAATAGCTAGGTATTTAAAATAGCGGTAGAGTTCCAATATTTCTATCTCTAAAAAATATATAGAAATAATTATCTTCTCTTTATTAAAACGTATCTATAGATATTTCTGTTTTTAAATAATTAGAATAACTTTTTTTACTTTAATAGAACTAGTTATAAATATTAATAAATATAATACTAAGGCGATTTATATTTATAAAATAGAATAGGAAAAAAGTATTATATAGTATTATATAAAATAGAATAATACTAAAAAGTATAGGTATATTAATTGTTGAAGTATAATAATTAGAGAAGCTCTATTAAAATATATTATCATTAGTTTGTTTTATAGAAGTATAAGGGTTATAAAGGGGTTAATAGTCTATTTAAATATAATAAACTAGGAATACTTAGTAGTTAAGAAATTAGTAGTATTCAAATTAGATAAGATATCTTGAAAAATAATATTTCAATAATAGCCTTTAAGTATAAATATAGATATAGGGGCTATAAGACTGCTCTTTTTAGTAATTTTACCACTAGAAATATTACTTGAAATGAGAGTATAAACTATTATTTAATTTTAGAGGATTCTTATAATTTAATTTCTATTAAGGGTAATAGGGTTTTTACTAGAAATTAATATTAACAATTATTTAGAAAGAATACTAGTCTTATCTTTAAAGTTATACTGTATTTAGTATTATATAATAGTATTATAGGGCTTGTGATCTTAAGGGGCTTTTTTAAGGTTATTATCTAAACTATGAATATTTTTATAATTTATAAAGAAGGTTTAATATACTATTATAGAATATGTTTTAAAATTAGTATTTAACTTATACTAGTTAAAAGAAATATACCTCTCTTTAAAGATATATCTTATCAATTAGTAACCTATTTTTCTATATGTATAATACTTCTTATTTAAATAGCTATATATAATTATAAGAGAAAAGTAAGCTTTATTTAATATAAATAAATATAAGTACTACGAAGTAATATATATAAGGTATTAAGTATTTT
>AMCV02000012.1:594574-641559 GCA_000350065.2 Colletotrichum orbiculare MAFF 240422
TATATATATATATAACCTACTTGATATAGTAATTTAATATCTAACTACTTCTTACTATTATAATAAGAGTAATAAATTCGAATCTTATAACAAATAAGTATAACTAATAGCTATATACTTTCTAATTATATAAATTATATAGTAACTACTACTAACTATTAGCTCCTACTATTAGCTATTAATAACTAGTAACTATCAATAGCTAGTAATAGTTACTACTAACTAACTAGTATTAGTATTATATAATTATAATCTTTTAAAGAAGTAATTATAATAGATATAAGTTTATATTTTCTTTTTATAATATACCTCTTATATTTACTAGTAATTATATTAACCAATTATATTATTACTATCTAAGGTTTCTTCTATTTAAATAGTTCTTTGGTACTAATAGTATCTATAGGGTAAATAAAGTAAAAGCTAACTACTAGATATAATTTCTTTTAAAAGGTCTTGAGAAGTATATAACTTTAAATAGATTAAAGACTTTTAATATAACTATAATATATAGATATATAAATATAAGTAGCTTCTTCTATAGAAATATTAAACTTCTTTATATTAAAAATACAAGCCTATTCTTAATATTCTAATAATAGTTAAATAATATTAACTTTCTTTTTATTTAAACTTCCTTTAACCTATTATTATATAGCTTAATATTCTCCTTCTATTAATACTAATATAACTAAGATGACTAATATATATTCAGATTACCTCTTAGCCTTATTAATCACTTAAATCTTATTAATCTATCTAGAGTTATTAATAATAAATATAATTTTAAGTCTTATATTTTAAATTAAACCTTATTTATCTTCCTTAAGAAATATCTAGGATTATGTTATATCTACTAATATTATTTATTTAAAATATATAAGGCTCTATTTAGATTACATTAAAACGATTTATAATTATCTATAATATTTATAATTATAATCTATATTTTGTATTTAAATATTACTTTTTCTTAGAAGCCTTATATCTTAAGTTTTAAGTCAGTTTCTATAGATTTAATATTATATAGTATTTTCTAGTTTTTAATATTTCGATTAATTTCTTCATTAATAAGTAGTTTTCCGTTTTTCTAAATTCTCTTTATATAAACTTATATTTGTATCTTAAAGTATTAATAAAGCTTTAGACTTTTTAAAATATAAATACTATTAATTTCTATTACTATAATATAATACAGTCTTCTAATATATTTAAATACCTTATAAATAGAATAGATATCTTTATTATATTAGGATAATATATAATCTATCTTCTTAAAATTATAATATTTAGGTAATTTTTAAGAAATAATAATTTAACATTAAAAAGTTCTTTTTATTAGATTAAATAAGAAAGTAATTATAAGAAATCATTTACTTAACTAGCTTTCTTTATTTGTTTCTCAAATCAAAATAATTATATATATTAGATATAATTTATAACTCCTCTATTACAATAATCTAATAGTAGATTATACTAGAATAGACTTATTTAAGAATTACTTATTATTTCTACCTATTTAACTATATAAATCAATCTTTAATATATATTAAGTAAGTTTCTATTTATAATTATATATTTTAATTCGAATGTTAAATAATTAATAATATTAAGAATTTAATATTTCTATAATTAAATATTGAAATATTCTAGTCTAATAGTTTTATATATATTAGTAGACTATTATTAAACTTAGCTAATCTTCTAGTAAAACTATATTTAATTTAATTATTAGTATAATAATCTTAATACTATTATTTATTATATTGAACTTAAGTTTTCTTCTATTATTACCTAAATTAATTCCTTATTATTATTATTATGTATAATAGTAAGAAGGACTAATAACTTACTTTCTACTATAACTATTAGTAGATATATTACCCCCTAAAGTATAACTTTAGCTTTCCTATCTCTCTACTAATTATTATAACTGTTTTTTAATTAATTGTAAGCTAAACTTCTTATAATTATAATTAGTATATCTATTTTATATTAACCTTATTAATAATAAATAATAAATAACTTCTTTTATAATAACCCTATATCTTTATACTTTTATATCTTTATACTGTTTATTATATATAATTAGAAGGTAAAACCTAGTATATATTATCTATAACTAAACATAATTATATATACCGGGTGAGATTCTATTTTAAATAGTTTAAATAGGGTAAAACCTATAGAAATAGTACTAATACTTAGGGTTTAATTAGTATAAACTCTACCTCTTAAGTATATTATTTCTAATATACCCTTTTAACCTTAAGAGCTTTATTTCTAAGTTAATCTTTTCAAATAATACTAATTAAACCTTCTATTTATCTTTTATAAGAAACTCTTTTTATTATTCTATTATTCTTATCAAATTTCTATTTTTTATAATGAGAAGAATAATACTACTTATAAGTTTTCAAACATTTCTTATTAATTAGAAGATACTTCTAATACTTCTGAGGTTTTTATTTAATCTTGTTATTATTATAACTTAAACTTTTTAGATTCTAATTATAGTTCAAAGTTCTATTATAATTTTTCAATCTTAAAAATTGCTTTTGAAGTTTTTCTTCTTATTATAGTTTTGAATAGTTTGATTAATTTATTACATTAACTTAAATAATAAAAATACTAAATTAATAACTTTAGAGAAACTTTATAAAATTATTAGTTATTAAGTCTCCTAAGGATATATATCTAATTTTAAAGTATTCTTATTAGGTCTTTTATTATAATTAGTAATTATAGATATTTATATCTTATAGCTATATATATAGTTGTATTATTTTAATAATTATAAAGTATATTATTTATTAGTTGTAAACTTTATTCGATTTAAATAGTAGGGTAAGACTTATATATTTTATTTCTATTAAATATATTTATTATGAGGTTTATTTAGAATATAATAATAAGATATTTAGTAAAAATAGTCTTTTAAATGGTTTGGAATAATATTTCGCTTCTACTTTAATTATTTAAATAGTAATTATATCTTATTTATTAATTTATTTTATTATTAAGCTTCTAAAGAAATTTATCATATATATTTAAAAGTTCTTTTAATTATTACTATTATTCCTAAAACTAATATCCATAGTTATTATAAGACTATTAAATAGATTACTAATCTCATATTTAAATTTTAAATAGAAGTTCTTTATCTTATTAGAATATCATATTATCTGTTTAAATTTAATATAATAGGTATCTAAAGAATGTTAGTTAAAATATAATAATTAGTTTATTATATAAACAAAATCTGGCTTTATTAGAGTTATAAGATAATCAATAAAGCTGATATCTTATTAATAATCTTTAATCTTTATATAAGAAGTTTAATTATATTATAATAAGAATTCTTTATTCTTTAGAAGAATCTTAAAATATTTAATATATTATATATACTTAATAAGATATTTAAAGAACTTTTTAATATATACTACTTATAAGAACTATAGCTATTATACTACTTATCTTTCAATAACCTTGATATTAAGAAACTACTATAGATTTTAACTTCTTTTAAAATAATACTTCTATTAAAAATCTATTAATAATATAAATACTTTAGATATATCTTCTAAGGGGAAAGAAAATATATAGTTATTAAGATAGAAGAAGAAGATAATATACCCCTTAAGCTAATAATATACCTTTCCTATAGTAGCTTTAGAATTAAAATATTAAAAACTTATTTCTAAGTAATATTATTATAAGAAAAAAGACATTTAAAAGTTATATAACATTTTATTAAAATAGTAGATCTTACCTCATATTTAGTAGTTTAATAGTATTTCTATATAAATAACTTTATTAAATACTATATATATATATATATACAAGAGTATTAATTATATTACATTAAAATAACTTAAAGTTAAAGTAGTTAGTAATTACTATAAGAATTCCATTCAATATAATTTATTATTAGAATAGTCATATAAGTCTGATAATTATCTTATAACTATTAACCTTTATAGATAATTGATTAAATTTCAATTTTTAAAGGTATCTATATTTATTAAACTTATAAGTATAAACCTAATAATATTTTCGAACTTTCAAACTCTTTATAAAAACCCTATTAATCTTACTTTAAGAGTATAATTCAATGTAATTCTTAAGATAAATCTATTTAACTATTACTATACTTTTAACATATAGATAAATAAACATTATTAAATAAGATATAAATAACAAAGATAACTTCTATTATAAGACTTTTAAAGTAAGAATTTCTACTTCTCTATATTGTAAGTATTTTTTAATATGTAATTTACTTTATAATTAAAATTTATTATTAGAAGTTATAATATCTATATTTTGGATTTCTTAAGAAAGTTGAATTTCTAAGATCTCTTCTAATTCATTATTAATATTATTTCTTAATTATAAATAAGAGTATTTTAAAATATCTTAGAATAGCTAAAGAGTATTAATTAGTAAGATATCTTTAAATAATAATCTCCTAACTATTCTAATATAATACTTTATTTATCTCTTATATTTAATCCTCTCTAGAAGTACTTGACCTTTTTACCTTTTTCTAGTTTTGTTTATATAAATAAAATTATAAAAGAATATACTAGATACCTCTAGACGGATTATTAATATAAATTTTATAATTTTAAATAGTATCTTATAAGGGTCTAAAACAACCACTATATAGACATACGATTTCAAGTTATTATAGTTCCTTCTTATCTTAATATAAACTATTTTATCAAATTCTTTATTATAATTTGAATATATAATTTAACTAATTTTAATAGTTCTACTATAATTTCTTATTCTTATAATAAATAAGAGACTTTATTATAACCACATTATTTAAGGTTATTTTATAGAAGGACTAAAATCTGATCAAAAAAGAAAGTTTTATTAAAAGGAATATTAAAAAGTATTATAATTTTATTTTAAAGTAGGTTTTATATCTAATATTAATTAACTAATATATAGCTAACTGAAAAGTTAATAAAAATATATCTCTTAAGATATATTAAATAATTATACTTAAGTTTTAGATTTATAATAATAATAAAGTATTTATAACTATAAGTATAGAAGTAAACTAAGTCTAACCTTATAGTATTATCTCTTTAAGTAGCTTTATAAAACTTCTAATATAATACTTACTAGCCTAAAAGATATATTAATATTTAACTATAAAGAAATATTACTATTTATACGATTTTGAACTAAAACTTATAAAATAGTTTACCTTTATACTTTATAACTCTTATATATATCTTAATAATTATTTTAATATCCTTAGTATTTCTATTTTAATTCTAGATATATAAAATAAATAATTTGAAATATATTTCTTAAGAGGTTAAATTGTATTTTAGATTCTTATACTTAGGAATATTATTAGTTTACTTAAAAACCTTAATATTAATATTATACTAATACTTAAGGAGTATAAGAAAGCTTTCAAATACTTTTATAATAATAACTCTACTACAATTAATAAGACAAAAGTCTTAAGAATAATTAGTAGTTCTATTTATAAATATTAGAATTAAATTATAGTTATTATAATCTTAATAATAAGAATAAAAGTTAAAAATAAATATATTTCTTAAGAGTAGTATATAAGGTACTCTCATACTCTATATGATAAATCTTATTTTTAACCTTATTAATACTATAAACCTTATATACTTCCTAAATAGATTAATACTTATTATATTTTAAGTAGCTATTAATAATACAAATATTTCATATAGTTAAAATAAAATAATTAAGAGACTTTCTATTAGGATATTCTAACTATTAATACTAGAACTATTTATTACCTTTTAGAAGTCTTTAAATAATATCTTTAATATACTACTAATAGTAATAATATCTTAGAGAAGGCTTATACTATACTAATTATACTACTAAAGTAGTGAATTTCTTATAAAATATATAATATTTAAAGACTTACTAGTTATATTAAATATTAATAGCTATAATCTCAGAATAATTACTCTTCTATAGTTAGAATAAGGAATTTAGTTTAATATCTCACTAGTAGTTTTATTTTTATAACTTCTAAAAAGCGATAAGGTTTATAGCTAGAGTAATATAAAATATAACATTATATAAATATAACTTGATTTCTTTAATTTACTAATTATAATAAAAATCTCAACATCTCTATAATTCTTAATGAGTATAAATTCTATACTATATTAAATACAGTCTTCTATAAGAGCTTTTTAAAAGAGTATAAAATACTTTATATTCTAAAAGATATAAACTAAGGTATTTAAATTGAAGATAAAAGAGTCTTAAAGAAAGTAGTATTAAAATCCCTTTTTTATAATATACTTACTATATAGTACTATAGTTACTTCAGCTAGAAAGCTAACTATATAATTATCATTATCTAAAGCTTCAAATCCTTCTTAAGAAGTCTAGATCTGAAGATAATAATTATTTAATTTTCTTTTTAATTAAAATGTTTAGTATTGAAGTTTTATAAACTAACTAAAAATAGATATAATAATAATATATTAAAATATCATTTAATTTTTACTTCAAAAGATATAGGAACGTATCTAAATTCTAAAAATATTTCTTGTTATTTTAAATATTTAAAGTAATAATTAAAGCTTTTATTATAATTTTTAAAATACCATAGTTAGTCTTATTATATAAAAAGGCTTTAGAGAGATATTACATTACTTCTATAATAATTAAAATAACGTTATCTAGAAATATAAAATCTAAATAGCTATGAGCTATAAATATATAACTCTATATATAAGATTTAATTAATAAGAAGACTAATAAAATTATAAAATTGCAAATCTAAAATATTTCAATAATATAAAAAGTATAATTAATGATTTAAGTTTTATATATATTATCTTATAACCTTTAAAATTATACTTCAATTATCACCTTTATAATAAGATACTTAAGTCTAAAGGATTCAAGTATTTTATAATATATTAAAATAGTATTTTAGAAATATAAATTATTTATAATATTAAAATAATTATAGAAATTAACAGCTTATACTACTATATTCTCTTCTATATAGTAGTATTAATACTTAAGTATTTTACTTATATATCTAAAGATCTAAATTATTATATAAACTCAATATTAAACTACCTATATAAATATCCTTAGGTTCTTGAGATATATAAATTATAAAAAACTATATAAATCTTTAGATCCTTCTCTATAAGGTCTATAATATCTCTTATATAAGCTTCTTTAATAATATCTACTAAAAGTTATCAATCTTCTTTATAATTTACTTCTATAGAAATAGAGTTCTTAAGAATCTTTAATTTAAATATTTTAAAGGTTTATTAATACTTTTTAACCTTTAGAAAGTTACTTAAGAGGAATCTTTAAAGAAATTCTAAAAAGAGGTTTTAATAAGTAATTACGTTAGAGTTAAAATAATTCTCTAAATTATAAGATTTAGTTTTTATTTAAGAAATACTATATTAGCTAACTTGTTAATTAGCTCTTTTGAGGATTAAAAGAAGGGTATTTTTAATAGATATCTTAATATTGAAAATATATTAAATTATTATTATATATGCTTTTAACCTAATAGCTCTTTAGTATTATAAGACTCTGAATTATGATATATAATTAGGGGGTAAAATCTAACACATATTATCTATAATTAAATATAGCTATATATATTATATAAGGTTTTATTTCAAGTAGTTTAAAAAAGATAAGACTTATAGAGATAGTATTAATATCTAAAATCTAACTACTACAAACTCTATCTCTCAAACGCATTATTCCTAATACTTTTACAATTATATAAAATCCAAATATCTTAAGATATTTAATTATTACTAACTATAAATACTCTATTCAAATATGTATTATAATTTTGATATCTATAAGCTTAATATCTATATTAACCAAGTTCTACTTATCTTTAACATAAGACTTTTTACTATTAATATAAAGATTCTCTATTACTAATATAAACTAACCTATAATCTCCATATATATAGAATAAAGCCCAACCTACTTTTATTCATAAATAATCTTAACATATTAATTAAATATAACTAATTTAGAAATATAACTTAAAGGCCTTTCACTTTGTATAGAGAATATTTAGTATCTAGCTAAGATTTATATTCCAACCCACCCTATACTAACCGCTATAGCTATAATTACTTTAAGTCTTCAAATTATAATATTTCTAACTTTAAGTCATCTTAGTCTTCCTAACTATTAACTAATAATTATAATAGATTTCGATATATATATCTTTTTAGAATAAAGTAGTATCTAATAAGCTACTTCTAATATATATTCAAAATATTTAGAATTATTACTAAATATCCTACTTTTATGTATTAGATTTTTTTTATTCTTTGAATCTTATACTTCTTAGTTATAATGATAGCTTTATCTATTAGTAATATTTTAAAATCAAATTTAGCTATAACTATCTTAAGAAGATTAAAAAGAGTAGTAAAGTTATTCTTATATAATACTAGCTTATTTAGACCTTTCTAAAGGTAGCTATAGTCTTTATAATTATCAATAGCTTTAATAAGATTTATATTTATGTTAAAGTTATAAGAGTTAAATATAGTAATAGGCAGTAGCTAGGAGTAGTCATTATCAATCAAAAATTGATGAGTTAAATTTAAAAGTCTTTAATTTAAAATTTAATCCTGTATTCTTATTATTATTATTAGTAGTAGTAATATTATTCTAAAGATAGCTATTAATTTAAATATATTAAAAACGGCTTTTAACTTGTATTCTAAGGATAAAGAGAAGGCTAGTCTATAGCAGTCTATTACTCTCTTTTATCTATAAAGCTAGTATTATTAAAATACGCTAGTAGTATTATTACTAGCTAGTGTGACTTAATATTATAAGTACTACTATAGTAAGTTTAATACTTCAAAGCTACTACTAAGACTATTATATAGCCTATACCAGTAAATTCGTATACCTAGTTATTACTTTATTACTTTATATTACCTATTTCTAAATGAAGACTAAGTTTAAACTCAATATTATACTACTAAGTCTCTTTTATTATATTTACCTATAGAGATACATATAAGCTATAATATATTACTAAGCATTTTTATATTACAGAAATCTTATACTAAGTATTATATAAAACTACTTACTAAATAGGAGGCTAAGCATATAACATACTATATAAATATAACTTATATAGATATAAATATTTGTAATATAACTAAATAACCTTTCAAACTTCTATGATTATATTATTATAATACTTTAAAATATCTAATAATTGGTATAATAATAGAGTAGTAAATTTAAAGTATTATTCAATTAACATTCAGTTTCTAATATTACTAGCATAATATCGTAACTTATAGAATAGTTAGATAAATGTCTTTTAAATATCTATAGATTACTTATTAATTATGATATTTACAATAAACTTATAAAGGTTTAACTTAATTTAGTAATAGCTTTAGTTATAATAGTTATAATTAGATATTTCTATATTTATCTTATATTTATTCTTTCATAAATAGCTATATAAATTTTAAAGAGACTTTAGGTTTATTATAAAGTCTATAGAAGACTAATAGATTATAGAATACTTAGTTCTTATAAGTATTCTGTTTTATTTTATCTTCAAGAGGTTTATTAAAACTCTTTATTTTATAACCTTAATAATTACTTTTAGCTATATATATTAAATACTAACTTTAATAAAACCTTCTCTGTATAGACTGTTATTATAAGGTCTTCTATTATTATAAGGCTGAATATTAGAACTAGGGGTATAATTATCTATAATAATAAGTAATTTCATTACTATTTTAACTAATTATAAACTAGTTTTAATATGAATATTATTATTAGATAAAATCTATACTTAGATCTATATATAGAGTATAGGGCTTAGATATTATTCTAAGTACAGAGTAAAAGTGACTAAATTGTATATAATAGTAATATACTTAATCTTATAATAAGATATAATATTTTTTAAGTATAAGTTTATATACTAAGTTTTATTTCTATAAATAATAAAGTTACTTTTTATTGTAGTGAAATATTTTCATAATTCAAACAGAAAGTCATTGAGATTAGACTAATTGTCGTTCTAATATTTAATAAAGAGTACTTATTTAATTAAAAGACCTCTTTTCTTTTCTTAAAATAGTAGTAGTAGGCTTTTTAGTAATTCTCTCCCCTAGACTATTATCTCTATAAAATATTACTAGTTTTTCCAACTTCTAGTTCTTCTTTAAGTTCTTTATTTCATCTTAAATGAATTAATATAAGTTAACCTTAAAAAGACTACTATTATCAGAAAGAGTTAATAGTTCTCCTGAATCTATTAATATTGCTATTATTTATAATAGGGGTTAGTTCTTCTATTGAATTAGATTTAAGCTCGTAGATTACCTAGGTAATAGACTTCTAATATAATACTATTATAGTTTTACTTATTAGTATATCTAAGAATAAACAGTAGTTTGAATATATTAGACCAAAAGTAGATTAAATCATAGGATTCCTTAATAGACATATATTATACTATATAACTATTTTAATTTACTTTTCTCCTCTCTTAATCCTAATTTTATACTTATATTTAAGCTTTATATTACTAGAATATCTATTAGTCTAGTAGCTGAAGCTTCTATATAGGGGCTCTAGTAGCCCCCTGATACCTTCCTTCTATATAGTAGCCTAACATATCAGTAACCTTAGAGGCTTTGATAATCACTTCGAATTATAAAGACTATTTAATATTCCCTAGTTATCTTTGTAGTTTCATTTATAAAAAGACTACTTTATATCAAATTAAAGATTAACTAAGAATAATCTAGCAAATTTATATTCTAGAGCTAGAGCCTTCTAAAGAATATAATATTGATCAACTATAATGAAGTTATTCTATAATCTCTAGACGTAGTAATATAAGTATTATTATATTTTCCTAGACTCTATATAAGCCAGCTTTATAATATTTATTTACAAATAATCAATTAATCTTATTTTATAAAAGCTATATCTATATAATCTACTTTATATACTTTAGTATAAGCATAAATATTTACTAAAACTCTATACTGAATAGTTAGCAGTTTATAAGACTTTAGAGACTTCTATGAAGACTTTGAAGCTTTATACTTCTGCTTTCTTCTATGGCCTTAAAGCTACAGTATAATAACATTTATAATACTAGAGATTTAATCATTAAATATTTAAAACTATAGCCTTAATAATTAAATATCTCTGATAGATATTATAGCCTTACAAAGAATGTTCCAATCATATTAATAAAGAGATTATATTAAATATAAATAAAACTATTAGCTATCATATTACCAAAGGCTTAATATCTAATTATTATATATGTTTTCTAAAAGGGATTCTAAGGTAGCTATATTTTAAAAGCTTTATACAGAATATATAACAGTTTCAACTATATGATAACTACTTGTTGATATAATAAATATTGTATAAAGTATTATTAGAAAGGCTACTCTATAAGACTTTGCTATTCTAATAATACTACTACTAAAGATATTTCAGTAGATAACTTATCAAGACTCTAATTAGACAATTTCACCGCCTTAAAATAAATACTAAAGACATATTGCTAAAGGCATATTAGGGGGCAATTTAGCTTAGAAATCTATTATTATAATTAACTTAGAAAGTTTAATATACATATTATACTTAGGGTATTACTAAGGATATATTAAAGATATTCTAAAGAGACTTTAGCTAAGAATTTACACTATATATAACTAATATGATTAGTATATATACCAGCGTCTTATTATTAGAGAAGCCTTATAAAGTCTCTAGTATTATAAGATAACGTTTAGTTACCTTAGTCTTTACTTAAAGAATGGATTTATTTTAATTAGCCTAATCTCTTGCTAGTGATTCTATATTTTAATTAGCTATAAGATAAAGTTAAATACCTTAGTTTTTACTTGAAAAGCGTTTCTTAAAGATAAGCTTTTAATCTATTATTTTAACTTTTATTTAATTAACCTACCAAATAGTTAGGATCTAAATAGCAAAGATATTCAAAACCAATTATATAACAATCATAAGCCTTAGGGTCTAAGGCCTATAAATGAAAAGATAGTTATAAACTATCAAAACTATACCTATTTAGCTATTACTTATATTTATCCTAATAATCTATTTTAAGTATATAAGAACTTAAGTATTCTTTATTACTCTGATAACTATATATCTTCTATCTATTATAGATAATTAATTATTAGAATTAAAGATATACTACTTAATATAAGGTTAACGTTTCTAAGAATAAATTCTAATTGGATACTAATACTATGAAGTTTCTTACTTCCTATAAAATCAGAGTTTCCTATTAGTATTACTATTTAAATCAATACTAGTACTACTTTTAAACATTACTCTAAATAATATATTCTTTAATAATTGAAAGTTATTATTTACCCTTAATCTTTAATGAATTATTTGCTTACTTTTGCTCTGTATCTAGATAATATCTAAGCTCTTCACCCTATATATAGGTTTAATTATGAACTTTACCTAATAATAGCATTTGTACTAATACTAGCTTATAACTAGTTAAAATGGTAATGAAATTACCTATTATCGTAGATATTTTTGTGTTTTATTAACTACTAATTATTAATTTAATAGATTATAAGCCTAGCTTTATATTAATATTACCCTTTATATCATATTTCTATCTATATGTAATATTCATATCAATATCTATATATTTATTAATTCTAATTAAGACTATATTAGAAACTATATTAATTAACATTAAGCCTCTTTTTCCTATTTATCTAAAAGAAGCCTCTCTCAATTATTTCTACAAAGCTCTATAGTTTTATTCTGTTATTTCTACTTTAAATAAATGATTAACTCTTATTATTAATGAATTAATTCAATACTAGATAACCATATAAGTAAGTTATATTAATTGGAAACATAGGCTTAGTATTAGACTAATAAACGAAATAATGAAGTAATAGGAGGTAAGTATTTATTATATCTTAAATATACTAAGACTTCCCATACGTTAATTCTCAAGTTGATTAAGACTTTCTGTAGGTTAGGTCTTAGGTTTATTAAAACGTTTTATAGATTAATATTCAAGTCTACTGAAACTTCCATAAGTTAGAATATTAAGTCTTCTAAGATATTTATAAATTAAAGGTTCAGGTTATCTAAGACTTTTATAAACTAAACATTCCAATTATCTCAAACTATTATAAGAAGATATTTCTTGTAAGATTTCAATCTTAGATTACTATAGGTTACAGATATATTAATCTTTTAGTTAATTAATAAACTATATTATTATTAATCTTTAGTTAATAATAGCTTATAAGAGTCGAACTCTAAGTCTCTTAATTCTACTTCAGGATTGGAATCGATTCTTTATTAACTAATTACTTTTCGTTTTTTAGTTATTATTCAAAAATATAAGTACTCCTAAATTATATCTTATCTCTAAGTTAAAAAAGACTTATGATTATAAAATTTAGTCTATTTATATAAAAGCTTTATTTGATGATAAAGATATCTTAATAGTTTTAATTAACTCGATTATAAATATTCATATTGATAAGTAGAATATACCTCTTCATCGTAGATAATTAAATTGTAAGAATAGTTATCTAAGAATTATTGAAAATAATACTAATACTTTTGATATATTTAGTCATTTAAAAAAGCTCTATGAATTCATTAGTTTTTCTAATAAGTTTCTTACTTATTAAGAGCTCTTTAATATCATTCTTAATAGCTTGTTAAAATGTTAAGTTATAAGTGTTTACCCTATAGTAGTACTTAGCTTACTGTTAAATATTCCGCAGAATATTCTCCCTCGTTCTTTTATAGGGTACTTACCAATAAATAACTTTAGTATGCGTAATTACTAACATAAGCCTATATTACTAGAATATTCCAATAATTACTAATTAGATTATCCTAGAGTTAAGTATAGTATTAAAAAGTAAAGCTTTTATTTCTTTTTAGTATATAATCATATGAATTAATAATATCATTCTTTTACTAAATTTTACTATTGTTTACTCTTTTATATTATATCCTCTTTCCTTAAGAATATCTTATATATATACCTTTAATATAAAATATCACTTTACTAGATATAAGCTATTTACCTACCTACTTTTTAATAGGATATAAGCCTAAAGTTTTATTACTTAAATTATTCTATTCAATCTTAAGATCTCCTTTATCAAATTAAGCGGAACTTAATAATCCAATTATTTAATATATCCCAAAAGAAATTAACTATTTTTCCTAGCTAATATAACATTTATAATAATAATATTACATATATTCAGTTATTCAAACCTTTCTTGTTCAATCTATTAGTAACTCTAGAATAACTATTTCGATAATATCTTATTTCTTTTATAGAGTACTTATTAGACTTATTCGAATCAATATTACGAAAATCGAAAAGTAATTTCCTATAATAATAACTATATCTCGAATTTTATACTATAAAACTCGAAGATTATAGTCTTTTCATTAAAGCTGTTAATATTCTTGAAAGCTACTTATTTCAATTAGCTATTATAAGTACCAATATAGCTAATCTTGACTAAAATAAACTGTTTTTATAGTAGCTTTATAACGTTCTTACTTTATACGGTTAAAGTATCAAAGCTTTGATCTAAGGCTAAAAAGGTCTTGATTTGATAAGCTTTTATAACTGATATTTTAAATAAACACCATATGGAAATTGATACTCCTATATAAAACAACTTCACAAAAAGCCTTTTAGATAATCTATTATACTTAACCCTTCTAAAAAGATCCGAAAACCCTATTTAAAGTATTAAAAATATACTAAAGAAAAAAAGTCCTACTAAAAAGATTATTTCAAATCTTCGAAGCTTTTTAATAAATAGTAGAAACCTACTTCTCAAGCTTTTATTACTTCTATTACTTTAGTTATAGTAACTAAAATAAAACTTCAACTTTCTATAAATAAGGTTTTTATAATACTAATAAATATGACTTATTAGGAGAGCTTATTATTAAATACTAAGAAGCTTTCTATACTTTCTATAAAACTTCATAATATAATACATTAGCTTAATAAAAGTTACTAGCTTTATAATTAATATAGGTTCTACTATTTATATAGCTAACAGTTTTCAGTTTTTTACTAAATGAGATATTTTATAGAATCTAGCTTCTATATTTATGGATATAAAACCTATTAATCGTTCTAGTATAAATAGTATTAAACTACTTATTGATTATAAAAGTTCTATAAGTCTTATAAAATTAATAAATACATCTTATATTCCAGAGTTTCTAATTAATACTTCTTTTAAAGCATAATATTATTTTATTGGAGATAACATCCTATATAATACTAAAGCTTATTTTTTATAGTTCTTAACTTATAGTATAGGCTTTATTTACCTATAACTACTAAAGGGAATATAGAGTTTTTACTCTCTAAAAGCTATCGTAATTCTTAGCCTTTTTGGAAAGTATAGAAGGAAACTTTCTAAGAACATAATATAACTATTATACCTATATAAAAACCGGCTAAATTTAAAGATAACTTTGATTATAGTTTAGTAAAGTCTATAGTATCTACTAATTATGATATAAAGCTTTCTGAAAATTCAGTTAATTTATCTATTGAATTATAAAGCCCTACTAGATTATAGAAAGCTCTATAGTAGATTTCGAAGCTTTTATAGTTGATTAGGGTTCTAATTTCGAAACTGAATTAACTACTATTACTAAAGAGTAGTATTATTACTTAAGATATTATATTTATTCTTTTTTAGTTGAAACAGCTAAACTTATAGAAGGAATATCTATATATTAGCTAAAAGAAACTAATTTATAATATGCTAATTATACTTAAAGTACAATTGTGAGGTAATAGTTAGAAACTAGCTATTATTAGGCTACTAAACTACTTTATTAAATCTACATTAACTTAATTAAAATAAACCTTGCTAGTAATACTATGAATAATTATACTATCCCTTATATTAATAATTATAGCTCCTATAGAGCTATAAAGCTTATAACTAAGAAAGAAGATATTTTAACTATATTATAATTCAACTAGAATACTATAAAGCTCAATTAAAGCTTTATCCTAATACCTTACACCTTAATAATGGCCGATAATTTAATCCTAAACTCTTAGAAAGTTTTACTAAAATAGAAGTATTATCCTAGAAACTTTAATGCTCTATACTTCTAAGCAAATTAGTATTATAAAGTATACTAATAAGGTTTCAATTGAAAAGCCCCATATAATTCTATTTTCAGAAAAACTACTCTTCTAAATTTAAAATACTATTATATTCACAATAGTTAAAGTAGTTAATCAACTACTATAATGAGACTTTTAATTTTCTTTTTATAGATTTTACCAGAGTTTTTCTTTCTAGAAAATAGTAATAAACCTGATTTAGAAAACCTATAGCTTATAAATACTAAAGTTCTGATTTATTACTCTTCTAAAAAGCATAAAAATAGTAGTAGACTTACTGTTTTTACAGAAGAAAACTCTTTTATATCTTATAAGGTTAATTCCAAAATCGCTCTTATTTTTATTTCAATTAGACCTTATAAATCTAAATTAGTATCTATAACTTATTTTATACTTATTAGTAATATAATTAGGAAGATACCTTCTACTGTTTCAGATTTTAGTATTAAGAATCTAGAACCTACTATAGTAATTATAGAAACCTTACTTCTTAGAAAGTCTTCTATACCTAGTATTTCTACTATTTATCTAAAACCTTTGATATTAAAGTAAGCTTTAAATAGTACTAACAGAAATAGTTAGCTCAAGGCTATTTATATCAACATTAGCTGGCTAATTGATAAAAGGTTTTTAGAGCTATATCTACTCAGATTAGCTAGCTAATTAATTGAAAGGTTTTTAGAGCTACATCTATTTAACTTAGCTAGCTAATTAATTAAAAGGTTTTTAAAGCTATTTCTACTAAATAACTATATTATAAAATCCCACAAAAAGATCTATAGCTATAAGATAGGTTTTTAAGCATAAGCTTAACCTAGAAAAAACTATAAGTATATATAAAGCCTATTTATTAGCTAAAAGCTTTCAGTAAAAATATATTATAGATTATTTCTAGACCTTTACTATTAATTCTAATCTAATTGCTTTTAGAATCCTGTTAGCTATAGTTATAATCAAAAACTAAGAGATCTATTATCCTAATATAATTAGAGTTTTCTAATATAAGAATTTAAAAGAAGAGATTTATATTAAAATCTTTTAACTATTTCTTATTAAATCTTTCTAAAGGATTCCTAATCTTAATATTATCAAATTTAATATTATATTAAAGTAGGTTTTATTACTACTTAAAACTCTATATAGATTTGAATAGAACTCTAGATACTAGTAAAAGAAAATTCCAAAGATTCTATAAAGTTTAGGGTTTTTAATTTTAAAATCCAATAAATCTATATATTATAATAATAACCCTAAAGATTCCATTTGTTGAATTACTTATATAAATGACTTTGAAACTTTCACAAAAAGTCCAATTACTATACTTAGATATAAATCTTCTTTTCAAAGATATATTAATATAGAAGACTTAGTAGAAATATTACATTTCTTCAAATTTAATATTACCTAAAATCGAGTTTAAACAGTTCTATAGGTATTTCAGGCCTATTCTATCAAGTAATTATAATCTAATAATAGTTTAACTACTTTAAGATCTTCTAAATTCCTTTTTAATCCTAGGGCTTTTGAAGAATTTATCTCTTATAGAAGGAAATCCTAATTATAACCCTAAAAACGATTTACTATAATAGTATTAATATCTAATTAGTAGTCTTATATGTATTATAGTTATTACTATATTTAATTTAGCTTTTTAAGTAACCTTTGTCAATGAGTTTCTATATATATCTATTATAAAACTACCAAGTAGTCATAAATATATTTGAATACCTATCTACTACTATTAGTTTGATACTTACTAATTAAAGAAGCCTTACAATAAATTCAGTGAGTAATACTAAGTCAGATCGGACTAGTTACTATGATACTCAAAAGTCCACTGAAAGCTATTTGTTTACTATAAATAGTAGCTCTATTTTAAAGAAATAAAAGCAATAGGCTATAATAGTCTTGTATACTATTAAAACTGAATTTAATAATATATAGGAAACTATTAAGAAAGCTAAATAGTTATAAGGCTTATCTATAAAGCTAAATATTCCTATAAAGCTTTTAATTATTTATACTAATAATAGTAAAGTTGTAGCTGAAATTTATAACTCTAATTACTATTAATATACTAAATAAATAACTATAAGCTTTTATTTCACTTAATAAAAGGTTTTATCTAATAATATAGATGTTTAATATTTATCAACTTCTGAAATACTTACTATAAGCTTACTAAACCTCTTCCTAACCCCAACTTCACTGGGTTTCTTAAGTTTATAAGTCTTACTAGTATTATAAATTCTTAGTAACTTTACTAAAGATTCTAACCTATTTCTAGTAATATTATTCTATATTATAATATTAACATTCTAATTAGAATATATCTCTTTAAATATTATAGAATATTATAAATACTTTAATACTTTTGATAGAATACTATAGATTTACTACTTATGATACTTATTATTATATAAAATACTTATTTAAAATTATTTTAATAGGATACTAATTACTTACTTCTTTACTTATTTATATTTAATTACTATGAAGTAAAAGAGAAAGTATTAGAATATTAAGTTATAAGTCTTTATCTTATAGTAATATTTAACTTACTACGAAGTATTTCGTAAAACATTCTATTATATCTTTTTATAAAGTACTTAATGGTAACTAACTTTAGTATATATAGTTATTAATATAAATCTATAGTATTAGAATATTCTAATGGTTACTAATTAGAATATAATAAAACTAAATATATTATTATAAAAGAAAGCTTTTATACTTACTTTTAATATATAATTATATTAATTAATAATAATATTCTTTTACTAAATATAACTATTATTTACTTTTTTCAACTATATCCTCTTTCCTTAAGACTATCTAATATATATACATTCAATATAAGATATCACTTCAATAGATATAAAATACCTGTCTATTTATTTTGAATATTTAAAGATATAAGTAATTGAAACTTATATCTTATTTCTAAGTTGAAAAAGCCTTATAAATATAATATTTAGATTATCCTAATTACTATAAATAAATTTATACCTGCTTGACGTAGTGGCTTAACGTCTAGCTGGCTTTTACTATTTTATAGTAAGAGTAGTAGGTTTGAATCCTATAGCGGGCAAGTATAACTAGTAGTTATAAACCTTCTAGTTATATAAACCAAGTATAATAATTACTACTAGCTAGTTCTTACTACTAGCTATTAATAGCTAGTAACTATTAAAAACTAGAAATAGCTACTAGCTAGCTAGTATTAGTATTATATAATAACTTATTATAATCCTTTAAAAGAAGTAACTATAATAGATATAAGCTTATACTTTTTCTTTAATATACCTTCTACCTTTATTAGTAATTATATTAACTAACTATGTTTACTACTTAAGGTTTCCTCTATTTAAATAGTTCCTTAGTACTAATAGTATCTATAAGGTTTATAAGATAAACGCTAACTACTAGGTATAGCTTTCTTTCAAGGATTCCTAAGAGGCATGTGATTTTAAATAGATTAAAGACCTTTAATATAACTATAATATATAAATTTATAATATTTATAATATTTATTTTAATAATGAAAAGATAATAATTATAAACCTAGTAGTAATACTTTATAAGAGAGTGGAATTGTAATTTAATATTCTAGAAGGTATTGTTGGTAATAAGAATAAATTTTTTAAAAGTTAATTGTAAAAGGGATTTATAATAGAATAATTAATTAAGTAATAATTATTAATAATATACTACTTATAAATAGATAGTTAAATAGAATAAATTCATTAAATATTAGAATATTACTATAGAGTATTTATTAGTAGTTTGCTTACTATTTAAATAATATCGCTGAGAGAAGTTATATTTATATGTAGTAATAATAAATATAATATTACTAATTACTTATTAGTAGAAAGGCTATATAGGCTTTATTGAGAAATAGTTAAATATATAGTAAAGAAGGATTTAATAGTATAGAATATTATTAAATAGGTTATTTGTATGAGTTTGATATATTACTAAATTATAGAATATTAATAAATAGTAGTTAAGACTTAAGTATAAACATATAACTCGATATATAAACTATTTATATATAATTGGAAAAAAGTTATTAAACTATTAATAAAGAAGTTTAAATTTAAACATAAGAAGTTGATATTGAAATATATTAGAGTTTTGATAATAGAGAGTATATAAGAATAAATATATTAAATATATCTATTAGAATAATATTATTAGATATATAATATTTTTTATATTTTTATTTGAACTATAGATAGAATAGTAAAAAGAATCTAATAATTAAGCTATTTTCTTTAAACTAGAAGATAACTTTATAGAATAAGAAGTAGAGGAAGTTATAAAGAAGTAGGGAGATAGAGATAATAGATATTTCTTTATAGAATAGATCAAATGTCCTATAGAATATGATATATAGGAGATTATAACTAATTT
The DNA here is from genome assembly GCA_000350065.2 of Colletotrichum orbiculare MAFF 240422. NCBI lineage: Eukaryota > Fungi > Ascomycota > Sordariomycetes > Glomerellales > Glomerellaceae > Colletotrichum > Colletotrichum orbiculare. Next base: position 615,243 of record AMCV02000012.1, read on the forward strand.
AAATACTATATAGGAAACTATTAAACTAGTGATAGGTAATTAGTAAAAGGTCAAGGGGAGTTAATAACTCTCAATTATAAAAGAATAGGTTATTTAGAGTAGTATCTGAAAGTAGTATTAATATTAATATAGATAGTAATAATAATAAGAAGTTTGGATTTTATAGGAAGTAGGGAACTTCATAGTATTAATATCTAAACAGAGTTTATTTTCAGAAAAATTAACCTTATATTATATAAAGCTTTTAGTTTTATTATACTTAGGTTACTAAGTAGTCTGTTTACTAAATATTCTAATATTATAATTTGATTAATTTAGAGTATAAATCATTAAAATAGTATAACTTTAACTCGAATAAATAATTTTCTATAATAAATAGAGAATGTAGGGTTATAAGAGTAAAAGAGAATACTTAAGCCTTTAAATATTTAAAGTAAATTAATAGGATAAATATAAGTAATGGTTAAATAGTTAGAACTCTAATATCTCCCCTTATGGTATATAAGATGAATAAATCTTTTATAGCTTAAAAAGTAGTAAAAACTCTAAGAATTATATATAGGAAAAATAGAGAACAATTTTTAAAAGATTAAAATCTGAAAGATCTAAAATTTAGAAAACGTTTGAAGGAAAAGACTTCAAAATAAAGTAAAGAAAATCAGGAAAAATCAGAAAAACTTAAAATCAGTAAAGAGTTAAAAGAAAAGATTAATCCTTAGGTAATAGATTATTAAGACTATTTCCTTTATTAGAAGGCTAAATATTAAAATTATTCTATAAAATCTTTTTAATAATATTATTAAATTTAATTTAGCCTAAAGGTTTTATTAGAAAATCCGCTATATTATTATTTATATTAATACATTAGAAATTAATCTAATTATTTCGAATAGGATTTTTAATATAGTAATAATAAATATTAATATATTTAGCTTTTGTATAGAATTTAGTATTTTTAGTAAGTTCTTTAATCAATTAATTATCTATAATAATAATAAGCTTATTAATAGTTCTGACTTTAGAGTTTTATTAATAAAACTATAGTTATTATATAAGTAAATAGCTTCTTTGGTAGTATCTATTAAAGTCATATATTCAGTTTCATAAGTAGATAAAGCTACTGTTTTTTATTTAGCTAAGCTATAACTTATAATATTATACAAATCTAGATAGAATATATAAGCCAAAGTAGATCTTTTATTATCAATATTTCTAATTCAATTTGAGTCTATAAATTTAAATAGATTAAAAGGATTAATATTATTATAGTTATAAATTAACTGATCATCGGAACTCTTTCTAAGTAATCTTATATCTTATTAGAAATAATAAAATATTCTTTAGAAAGATTTGAAGAAAATCGAAAGTAGGTAGTAATAGCTAGAGTAATATCCAATCTGGTTTTTAAAGCTTAATATAATAAAGCTCCTATTTTTCTTTGATATTTTATTATTTCTTCTTTTATAATATTATTCTTATTTATAAAGAGTTTAGCTTTATTATCTATTAGAATATTAAGATTATAAATATTCTTTTTATTAAATTTAGTAAGCATTCTATTAGTATATTTAAATTGATTTATTTCTATACTTTGGCTTTCATAATTAATAATTAAATCATTATTTAAAAAGATATTAAGCTCTCCTGGATTTTAAATTCGTATATCTTCCTAAGACTACTATAAATATATTTTAAAGTAATAGAATTATTAGCCTCTAATAGTATATCATCAATATAATATGTTAAAATAACTAAATATTTACTTTTATTAAGAATAATATTAAATATAAATATTCCTTTATTGTAAAGAGATATTTTAAAATTAAGCTTATATAAGATAGATTTAAAGTATAAAGATTAAAATCTATAGCTTTATTGTAACCTATATAAAGCCTTATTTAATAAATAAATAAAAGGCTGATTCTTATAGTTAGGATTATAAATCAAACTTTTAGAGTCTTTATTATAAATATAACTAATAGGTTATCTAATATATATCTTTTCATCTATTCTTATATAAGTAAATATAGTAATAATGTTATACGAAATTAAACTCCAGTTATAATAAATAGATATAATTAAAAGATATCTATAACTCTCAGGCCCATAAGTAGTATTAAAAATTTCTAAATAATTAATATTAAAATATTAGTTGAAATCTTAAGTAATCTATCTAGCCTTATATATTGGATTATTGGGATTCTAATTATTAAGGTTTATTTTATAAACCTTTTTACCCCCTAATATATTAATAAATAAAAGAAATATTAGATAGTAGTATACTAGTTTAAACTTCTATAGATTTAATAGATTTAACCTCTTTATTTATAGTTTGAATCTAGTTATTATTAAACTAAGAACTTATAGCTTTTAAAAAAGTAGTTAGTTTATCTAGAGTATTAATTAATAATATATATTTAGTAGTATGGAAATTGCTATATTTATTAATAAATAAGTTATGGTTATAATTATATTAATTATAACTAGTATAAAAGACTAAAGAAGGATAGGCTTTAACTATAAGAAGTATACTCTTTTTAAATAAATACTATTTATAGTCTTTTTAACTTCTAGATTTAAAAAAGAAATTTCTATAGATATAGTAGACTTTTTATTAAAGTTCTTATTATTATTTATAATTCTATTAAGATAAATTATAGAAAAACTACTTAATTCTTTATTAAGAGAAAGATTTAAATTGTTATTAATATTATTAACTTTATTAGGAGGAAGAGAATAATTAGTATTTTTAATAGAATTATAACTTCTATTAAACTTACTAATAATTAGATTCTGAGAAGAATTATTAGAATTAAATTAGTTAGACTTATTCTTTTTGTTAAGTTAATTAAATCTAATAGTTATAATTTTATTAAAAATAGATAACTCTTCTTTTCATTAAGAATTAAATTAGTTTTTAAGAATATTTATATCTCTAGACTAAGTAGTATTATAAGCTTGAAAATCCTGAATTAAATAAACATTATAGCTATAAGTAATTATAGTATTTCTTTTTGCTTTTAGATTAAGCTTTTTAGAGTACTTATTATTAACCTTATAGTAATAGATCTTGTTCTAAATCTTTATATTACTAATAAAAGGTTTCTTTTTATTTATTTATTTATATAGAGTTTTAAACTTAATAGAAAAATGAGGTATTTTATTATAAATATAAATAGAAGTTAATATAGTCAACTCTTAAAAGTATAAAGGTAAATTAGAATTGTAGAGAAAGGTTCTAATTTTATTAACTATAGTTTTTATAGCTATTTTTATTAAACTACTAGGTTTATGAGTATAAGGTAGTCTTATATTATGAGTAGTATTATTATTAAGATAAATGATCTTTATTTTATTATTAGAGAATTTAGAACTACTATTTATATTGATTTCTTCAATTTTCTTATTACTATTATTGTTATTAGTTATATTAATAAATGTTTTAAAAGCTAAAGTAACTTCTTTAGAGTTTTTACTTCTTAATAACTTTCTTTAGATAAATCTATTATATTTATTTATAAATAAGATAGAGTATTTATAGTGATTATAAGTTTCTAGTCAAATAGGTCTTTATAAGTCTGAGTTAATATATCTAAGATATCTAAACTTCTTAAAAGTATTTGAATTTCTATTGACTTTATTAGTGATTTTACTTTTAAAATAAGCTTTATAAACAAGTAATTTATTACTTTTTAAATGTTTATAATTAATGTTATTTATTGTATTCTTAATTAATTTAATACTATTATTAGTATAGCTTATTTTCTTATGCGATAGTTTTAAGTTATTAATATTAGTAATATTAAAATAAAGAACTGAGTGTTTAAGTTTAATAAGGATTCTAAATTTATAGAGGTTGTTAATTTTGATTATTATAAGTAAGAGTTTATCCTTCTTAATATTATAAAATATAGGTTTATTAAAGAAGATAGATGATATTCCTATTAAATTAAGTTTAAACTGACTTAATAGATTAATATTTTGTTGTATTATATAATAAATATTATGTAAAAGATGTTTAATATTATTTAATATAAAGGTTAAATGTCGGAACCAGGGGTATAATTGTCTATGATAATAGGTAATTTCATTACCGTTTTAACTAGTTGTAAGCTAGTATTAGTATGAATACTATTATTAAGTAGGGTTTATAGTTAAATCTATATATAGAGTGAAGAGCTTAGATATTATCTTAGGTATAGAGTAAAAGTAACTAAATACTATTTAATATAGTTTTTAAATTATTTTTTATAGTTGAAGTAAACTTTTTAGTATTTTCCTATTTAATAGGTAAAAGAATCTTAGTTTTATTAATCAAAGGATTGTGCGTTTTAATTATATGAATAGTAGCTTTAGTATTAATAAAGAATGAAATAGTTTTAATCTATTTAATAGAATTCCTGACTTATTGAATCTTTTTAGAAATTAAAGTATTTAGAGTCTTTTTAGTAGAAGTCTTTTTAAAAGAAGGTTGAATTAGAGTTATATCTTAAACTTAATATCTTCTTTTTTATCTTCTTCTTCTTTAGTTTGTTTAGTATTAGAGTTAAGTTATATAAGATTTTTAATTATATTATTAGAGATTTCTTTAATTATTTCTTCTTGAGTTAAAGTAATATTAACTAATTCTAAGCTTTTATCTTTTTTATCTTTTTCTTTTTAGAAGACTTAGGAGGATTCTTATTAATTTTAGATTTTATTTAGATAGGTGTTTTTATAAAATTAAGACTAAAATAATTGTCTTTAATATAATTAGTTTTTTTATAGTAGTTATAGAAAACACTTTTGTATTTCTTTTAGAGTTTCTTAATAACCTTAGGAGAAGACTATTTAATAATCTTATTTTTAAAGTTTTTCTTACTTATAAAATTAATTAAAGAAGTCTGGGTTTTCCTTTTAAACTTTTCTAATAAATTAGAGAATAAGGAATCTAACCTATAAGAATTTGTATTAGATTTAAGATTTTAAGTAATTAAAGTAATACAACTGTTATAATTTGTATCTAAACTATTTAAAATATATATAATAATAATTTAATTAGGTAGTTTAATTTTATTATAAGAGAAGTTATTAATAAGTTCTTTGATTTTATTTAGCCATTCTTTTATAGATTTAAAGTTACTAAGAGTAGTATTAAAAAACTTTTTATAAATGAAAATTGTATTAGAAAAACTAGTTAGTTTCTAGAGTTGTTTTTATTTACTAAATATATTAAAGGTATTATCATTATTTTGGAAAAGTATTAATGTTATTTTGGATACTTTTTAAAAGACTATCTTTATAGTTTAACTAAATTTAATTAAGAACTTTATTATACTTATTAGTATTATTTCTAGAAATAGGTTTAGTTAAATCTATAAAAATATCTCTATTGATAAGTAAAGCTTTTATATAGATAGACTAAATATTATAGTTCTAAGTTCTTTTTAAATTGGAGATAAAGTATAATTTAGAGTTATTTATATTCTTGAATAATAACTTAAGAAAGTAAAGTAGTTATTTAATGAAGAATTAATTAAAGTCTTGAAGTAGAATTAAAATATTTAAGATTTAGCTTTAGTAAACTATTATTAACTGAAAGATTAATAATAGTATAACTTAATAGTTAATTAATAGACTGATACTTTTATAACCTTTAGTAATTTGAAATTAAATTTTATAAGAGATACCTTTTTATAAAGGTTAGAAATAATCTAAAAGTCTAATATATAAAGGTTTTAATAGATTTAAGATTCTAATTTATAAAGGTTTTAATAGACCTAAGAGCTAGTCTATAGAAGGTTTTAGTAGACTTAAGAGCTGGTTTATAAAAGGTTTTAATAGATTTAAAAGTTAGTTTATAAAAGGTTTTAGTAGATTTAAGAGCTAGTTTATAAAAGATTTTAGTAGACTTAAAGTATAAGATATTTTTAGTTTTTACTATTTAACTATTCCTTTTATTGGTTTAATAGTAAGTTTATTATTCTAATTAATATAATCTTCTTATAGATTTATCTAGTATTGAATTGATTAATTAATAAGAGGAGTTGATTAATTAGTTGAAGTAAATATAAAAAGAGTAGGTTATAGAGCTTTATAAAAGTAGTAAAAAGAGGTTTTATATAAATAGATAAATATAAGGATATTTAGAATTAATCAGTATAGTTTCTTGTGTAATTTGAAGAAGTATTAATAAAGATATAAATATTAATATTGATAATAGGTATAGATAGAGATATAATATAAAGAGAGAAGTTAATATAAAGCTAGGCTTATAATTTTTTAAATTAGTAATCAATAATTAGTAAAAGGTTAAAGAAAATTGATAATATTTAATTATAAAAGAATAAATCATTTAAAGTAGTATTTAAAAATAGTATTGATATTAATAAAAATAGTAATATTAATAGGAAGTTTGGGTTCTATAGGAAATAGGGAATTTCATAGTATTAATATTTAAATAGAGTTTATTTTTAGAAAGATTAACTTTATATTATATAGAGATTTTAGCTCTATTATACTTAGGCTACTAAGTGGTCTATTTATTACATATTTTAATGTTCTAGCTTGATTAATTTAGAGTATGAATGATTAGAATAGTATAGCTTTAACTCTAACAAATGATTTTCTATAATAAATAGAAAATGTAGAGTTATAAGAGTAAAAGAGAATACTCAAGCCTTTAAATACTTAAAATGGGTTATTAGGATAAATATGAGTAATAGCTAAATAGTTAGAATTCTAATAGAAACTATTTAGAAATTTAAAAGATAGATGATTTAATATTATAAGAAGTAGAATAATTAGTTTGATAGTAATATTAAAGGCTAAGTAATAGTATTTTGAAAAAGAGGGGTGAAATAGTTCTATTAACTATTTAAATAAATTAAAAATATTATTTTAAAACGTATGTCTCTAAATTAGATAATTATCGCTTAAATATTATTTTAAAAGGTATACTTTTAACCTAGAAAAGCTAATATATTTTAGTAGCAATTTAATTAGTATATATGAAAAGAAGATAATCTTTATTTTCAAAATTTAGGCGTGTTCTTATGAAGATATTTCTAACTTCTTCTTATAAAGATAGTAGGAATCATAATTATTATAAGAATAATATGGACTATAGGTATAATAAATAATAAAAATATAATAAGTATTAAACGTATAGTAGTTTTCTTAATAGTAGAAGTTTTTTTATAACTATACTTTTTATAATTAGAGTAGCTTTCTTAGGAATTGTAGTTTGAGGGATAGTAGACTTTTTAGTAGTAGGTTAATAGTTAGTAGATATAGAAGTTATAAGGGTAGATATAATAGTACTTAAATAAGTTTTATGTTTTAGTAGGAAGTTTTTCTACTGGAGTATTATTATCTATAAGTTCTCTTTTAATATTAAGTATAATATTATTATTAAGAATAGGGTAGTACTAAAGGTTTATTAAATAGATTTTAATAGAAAAAGAATAATTATTTGTAGTAAGTATAGTTATATTAGTTTTACTACTAATATAGTAAAAGGGTTATAAAACGTTTCTATAATTCTAGATGTTTCATTTTTATTATTCTTATTATTTTAATTATTTTTATTATTCTTACTTTTACTATTAGTAGATAATAGTAAACTAGGGGTATATATATTATAAGATTATAAGAATAAGTATAATATAAAGCCTGCTAGGCAGCTATACTAGATTATATGAAGCCTAACCGATCTATTTATATATATTTAAGTGTTTTATTCTAATTTGAATACAATATACCTTTTGATAATTTATATTCAGATTATATGTTATATTATTTATTTATTACAGTTATAAGCCTTGAAATATTTCATTACTTTCTAAGGTAGTTTTAAATAATAAATATAAAGAAAGTTCTTTTTAATTTATTATATTAGGTTTCTAATAAATTATTTAATAATAGTATATTCAACTATTAGTAGTCTTAATATAATAATAAAGCTATCTAATAATTCTAATTTTAACTATTAATATATTATATGATAATTCTATATAACTAGTAGAAATATTTAGAAGTATATTAATCTAAATATTAAACTAAATCTTAATATTTTAAAACTAATTGATGTACTTAACTTTAATAAATACTTTATCTAAGAAAATACTACTGAATAGGTATCTAAAGATATTAAGCTTTTTACCTTTTTTACTAAAGGTATTTTTAATTACTATATAATAAATCCTAAGTTTTAAATAGTCTAAAAGTTTAACTATAAGGAAATTAAGAAGTATTGTAATATAGTTTAGATATAAATTAATATAATTATTAATAATAACTTATTAATACTTCTTTGAATAGAACTTTTTAATAATAATAATATTTCTTTTTAAAAAGTTCTAAAAGTTTTGAAATAGTAATATATTTAGAGTAATCTAATTACATAATAATAAATTAAAATAGAATACAAGAAAGCCCTTAATAAGGTTAATTTAAATATCTCTAGATTAATATAATATAATAAGTAGTATACTATCTATCTTTAAGTAGTTATATATCAGATTCTTAGAATTTAGAGAATTCTTACTATTGAAGAATAACTTTAAATATTTAATTAATATATTTTACTTCGTTAAACTACAACTTAATATTAAATATCATTAAAAAAGAAACTTTAATTTTAAAGATTAGTAATCTAATTAAATATGAAGAAACCTTCTCTATTTTATCTTATACTAATAAAGTTTTTATAGAAAGCTGTAGTAAAATACTATTTATATTAGTTATTCTTATAAGAAAGTTAGATAAAATATCTTAGTTAAAATTAAAATAATTATATAATTTTGGAAGTTACTTATACTTTTTAGAAGACTATAAGTATATTAAGTATATTATTATAAGTTTATAGTTAGGATTTATATATATATTTAAAAAATAATTATTATTTAGAATAATATTATAAATAGAATGAATAACTTAAAGCTTTATATTTTCTACTAGATGTTAGTAATAAAGGAATAGCCAAATTCTAAGAGATATATTAATAACGTTAAACGGTATTTCTTAATACTTTAAAAGTTAAAATAATTCTTTTAAATAAGAAGTTTTATAGTAGTAATTACTATTCTTCTAATTTGATATATATAAGTATTAACTCTTTACTACTTAAGAAGTTAGTTAAAATCCCCTTTAGGATCTTCTTAGCTATTTAAAAGCCTTATTTATTTTTAATAAGTATAATATTTAATAATTATAAAATAGTTTATATTATTAGTTTAATAGATTTCGTTAAGAAGATATCTTTTAGATTAAATAAAGGAATAGATACTATTTAATATAATTTAGCTAACCTTTCTATAATTAGATGAAATGAATAAATAATTAGGAATACTTTTAATAATTTAAATACAAATAATATATTATTTTTAATATTAGATTATTAAATATATATTGAAAACTTTTATACTAATATTATTTCAGAAGCTCTACTTCTCATTAAGACTAAAATTCAATATATAAGTTTTGATTGTATTTTTAGATTTAGTTTAATATACTAATCTATTATTATAGAACTAACAAAAGGTACTATAACTAAGAAGTATGAGTAAGTATTTAGAAAGTATAACTTTATATTCTTTAAATATAAGCTAGTTTGAAATTATCTAATAATCTATTTAAATAGTTGAAATATTATTATAGAATTTCTTAATATACTATTCTCTTAACTTTACATACAAATAGTTCTTCTAGAAATAAAATTTAACAATATTTATATATAATATTTTTAAATAGGATATTTTAATTAGAATACTTTTATATATTTCATTACTAATATTTAAGAAGTAAAAACTATAAAACCAAAATATTTAGACTATTCTTATTATATAAAAGCCTATTCTTAATAAGTTATCTTTAGACAAACCTTAGAATTATACTTAATTTACTTATTTACTTTATTATTCAAGATTTATTTAACTTTCTTAAAGCTTATATAGGTAACTCCTAAGTATTTATTATTAAAGATAAGTTTTTGAACTTTCTCTTCATATTTATATTATTTGACAAAATTTATAATTTCACTTTTTTAATATTAAAAATATTTACAAGTTAGGTAAAATAATAGAGAAATCCTTTGATATATAAGATTTAAGAAGACATTAAAAGAGTTATAATAGTAATTAATAGAAAAACTAGATATTAAATATAAATAATAAAATAAAGAATTAATCTTAAGTTATTTCTTTCCTATATTGAAGAATTAATTAGAATGAGTGAGTATATTAGAAAAAGCCTAATTACCTAAAGTCTAAAAATATAAGAAGTTATAAAACTACTATTTAAACTTTAAATAGAATTGATTTAAATAGTAATTATATTATATAATATATCTCTAAATATTAAAACCAACTAGAAACTACTTTATAAAATTGAAGAAACTGAATTTAAATAGTATTTTTTATTAATAAATACTAGAATATACTTAAAATTCTTATTGAAACCTATGATCTTATTAGGAATAGATTTATACCTATAGATATTAAGTATACTTAGTTAGGAAATATTATTAATAAGTATTATAAAAAGATTATTTAAAATTAAACTTAAAAGATATATTAAATACCTAGTAGGCTATATTCTAAACATCTATAATCTTTATAAGATTTAAATTCCTATTTTCTAAAAGGTTATTATTATTCTAAATATTAAGTTTAATGAGATAAGACTTTATTTAAAATAAGATCTATACAAAGTACTTATAAAAGAGATTATAAAATTACTAGTTAAGTTAATTATTAAAGAAAAAGAAGATCTTATTTTCAAAGTTTTCAGAAATTTTGAAATAATAAGAATACTTAATAAAAGAGATTTCCTTCTATTAATTATCTTATTACTATTAGAAATAACTTAAAATATTAAATCAAGCCTAAAGTTAGTCTTAAGAATTGATAAGAAGGATTTAATTATACTTAAATTAATATTTAAACTATTAGAATTAGGCTAAACCTCTAATCAAATTTAATTAGAAGAAATAATTCCTAATCATAATTAGAATTTGGGAGATATATTAATAATTAGAAAACTAGATAGTGTATTAAAGATTAAGAATCTAACTGACTAAAACGAAATACTTAGTTTAAATAAGTATAAAAATAAATACCTTCAGACTCTTATTAAATTAATTTTAGAAAGACTAAAATATAACTTTAGATTTTAACTAATTAGAATAATAAATTTAACTCTTTAGGAAATAGACTAATAATATAAGAAAAGATAATAATAATAACTTTAACTAGAAATTAATATTAATAATTATATAATACTTTCAAAAGAATATAATAGTACTATCTTATACTTAATAGAATATAAATAGAATAATCTCACTAGTATTTATTTATCTAATTAAAAATAGGAATTTAATAAGAATAGTCTCAACTTTTTAATAGTATTCCTGATTATTTAAAATATAATATTAAAGAAGAAAGGTCTTTCTATTAAGATTCAAATATATATTAATTAACTAATTATACTATTAAAACCTTAAAGAGATATTACTAATCTATTAGAATTATTATGAAAGTCTTTTATTTAAATAGTAAAAATTAAGATTATAGAATTAAAAGAGAAAGATATCTAATAAGAAATAGATTATTAGAATACTAAAAGTAAACTCCTTCTTCTTGAATAGGTTTTTACTTATAAGATAGATATAAATAGTTATTGAGAATAATATAGAATAAGGGTTTATATATATAGAAATATATAACTAGTTAATATATTGAAAATTATATATATAGTAATACTAACTATTTAATTATTCTAAATAGTTATAGTAATTATAATATAATTCAACCTTAAAGTCCTGTAGTTTAATATTATTAATATTTATGAGTACTATAAGAAATCGTAATAGACTTCTAATAATAGTTAAACTATTAGATAGATTTAAAATTATAGAGAAATATACTAAATTAAAATAAGTATCTTATAAATTTCAAGACATATTTCTTTTTAATGAAAAGCCTTTTATATTATATTGAATTATAAAACCTCTTATTATATTTAGAAGAACTTCATTTATTTAAAAATAAGAATTCAAATATTTATATCTTCTTCTATATAGATAACATTCTTCTTGTATATTATAAGATAGTTAAAAAGATATTCTTAAGATTATTATAAATTTAAAATATATCTATATACTTAAGGAATAAAACCCTTTTAAATACTTCTTAAGAATCTAAATAATAAGAGATTTAAAATATTAGAAGGTTTATTGAATTTATAATATATATATTGCTAAAATTATGGAATGTTTTAATTTTAAATATAGATTAATTCTTATAATACCACTTCTAGTAATATATTCTACTATAAATAGTAGTTAAATTCTACTTTAAGAGATTTATACATATTAGATAAAAATAAGATTAATTCTTTAAATATTATATATAATATAACTAGATATCTTATTTATATATTTTATATTTTGTAAAGATTTTATAAATCCTCTTTGAATATATTAAGATACTATAAGCTATATAATTTGATATTTCTATGAAATAAGATTCTTGATATTATAATTGAAAAACTTAGGGAGTAGTAATAAGATATTTCAAATACTTCTAATTACTAGAAATACTTTTCTTATACTTGTAAAGAAACTTAAAAATTAAATTATAATTATATTAATTCTTTATTTAGAAGATTACTCTAATAGAAAGCTATTAAATAAAAAGTTATTATAACTTTAACTATTAAGATGTATTTTAAAAGAAGTTATAATATTAAAGAAATTATTTTAAAATATTAATTTTAACCTTAGAGATATTTAGAGAATCTATTATAATAAGTATTAAATAATCAGACTAGTTATTTTAAATAATTAATATCTATCTATTGGATTTTAATATAGAAATATTCAATAGATACAATTATACTAAGAATATTCAAAAAGAGATTTTAAAGTAGTTTATATACCTATAAGGATTATACTAATATATAGACTTATAAATTATTTAATTTGAATAAAGTTTAAATAATTTAGAATACTTCTTAAATTTATAAGTCTATAAGTAATACTCTTAAAATTAACTAAACTTCATACAAAAGCCTCTTAGAATAATTCCTAATTAATTAAATAATATATACAATTAATCTATATTTCTTAAGTTTTCCCACATGATGTAGTAGTTTAACATCTAGCTGGCTCTTACTATTATAATACGAGTAGTAGGTTTGAATCCTATAGTAAGTAAGTATGACTAATAGCCTTATGCCTTCTAATTATATAAATTAAATATAATAACTATTACTAGTTAGTAGCTATTACTACTAGCTATTAAAAATTAGTAACTATTTATAACTAATAATAGGTATTACTAACTAGCTAGTATTAATATTATGTAACTATAATCCTTTATAGAATAATTATAATAGATAGACTTATACCTTCCCTATTAATTAAATATTATATTAACCAATTATATTACTACTATTTAAAGTTTCTTCTATTTAACTAGTTCTTTAAAATTAGTATTATCTATAGGGTAAATAAAGTAAGAGCAAACTACTAAGTATAGCTTCTTTTAAAGGGTCCCAAGAGGCATACAACTTTAAATAAATCAAAGACTTTTAATATAATTACAATATTTCTAAAGTTTAACTATTTAATAAAGTATTTTAATAATATTTGTATAAAAGGTTAGAAAATAGTAGAATTCTTTAAGCTATTTATAAGAAATAAAGCTTTCTATCTAAGTTTATATTTAATTCAAAATAAACTATTAAAATTTGAAATTCTAAATAAGTAAGTAAGATATAGCAATTAGTATATAAAGATGAACCTAAAGAGATATAGAAAATTAGTTATATCTTTTAAAGGAGAAAGTTAATATAAACACCTATTAAAAGAATAGAAAGAAACTATTAAAACTAATTACTAAAATATTAAACTTAAGATTCTAACTTCTAAATCTACTAATAATAACTTGAAGTCTAAGATTCTAACTTCTAAATCTTCTAATAATCATTTGAAATTTAAAGCTTTAACTAATAAAAGATTTAATTAAAATCAGTAAAAGACTAAGAATAAGATTAATAATAGAAAGCTGAATAAGCAGTAATATTTAAAATAGTTATATAATAGTAAGTTATATAATAATTAGAATTCTAATAATAAACTCAAGAATACTTCTATTCTTAAGGAAAGCTAATTCAAACTCTTTCTACTATTTAAATTAAAATTAAAATTAAAATAATTTGTTTATCTTATTAACTTTCTTATTCTTTTAACTATAAAACGTTAGATTTAAGACTAAAGGTTTGAATTAAATTTTTTATCTATTTATTATTAGAAATCTAAATAGTAATAAGAAACCTTTTAAATATTTTATAAGTTTTATTAGAAATTAAAATACAGGATTTATTAAATTTAAGTTTATATTAATAATACTAATTAAAGAATAAATCTTAGCTACCAATTCTCATTATATAAAAATAGTTTGTGTAAGGAAAAGTAAAGTTTAAATAATAAATATTATAAGGAACGATTTAAATAAATTAAATATTACTAATAGTTCTTATTTTAAAGAGTTCAATATTATATTCTTCTACAGTTTGATTTAAATTATCTTTTTTAAGAAGAGTAGAGTTTATTAGAATATACTTAGTAATAATAGACAAGTTATTTAGATGGATTAGTCAATATTTAAACTTTTTAATTAGTATTCAAAATTATCTATCTTGGAAGAAGCTTTTTCATTTCTAATTTAAATAGGTTTTCTCGTAGACTTAAATATAGTTTTAATATATTCCTTTAGATATTTAACTAATTTGTTAATACTATCTTCTTTATTTTCAATATTACTAATAAGTTTAACCTCCCCTTATTCTTCTTTAATAATTACAATATTATTAACTAAATTGTCTTCCTTATTTTTAGAAAGAAGAGATAAAATAAGAACTTTTTTGAAACATTTATAAAGATATTTAATTCTAATAGGCTTCTTTATTAAAGTCGTAGTCTTCTTTAAAATACTTATCTTGGTATTATTAGTTTTAAGTATTTAAGGAATTTAAAGTAGAAATAAACGTATTAGGCATTTTAATAATTTAAGAAATTTAGCAAAATATAACTAAATTAAAACTTAAGTTAATATATTTCCATTTCACACTATTATTTAAATATTAAATCTATTCAGTTAGATAAATATTAATAGTATTAATAATCTAACTTTAAATCTTAAAGATTAAATAGTTATAAATAAAGTTAATAAGATTAATAAAAGTATTAATATTAAGAAGTATTAAAGAGAAGTAATAATTTAAAGTTTAATTAAATAATATGTAATCTGAAAAGAAATATTAAATAAAATAAGTCTTTTAAAAAGAATAAAGAAAGATATTTCAAATAGTAGAAGTATTATTAATATTCGAATGAAAACAGAAGACACTACTTATAACTTTAAATTGTAATTTCTGAATTTCTTTCAAATTAGAATTACATAATATGTCCTGAGGCTTAAAGATAAATAAAGAAAAAACTAATATAAGATTACTTAATAAGATATCTAGTTTAAAGTATGTCAAAAAGTCAATAGTAATTTGGTTACTTTTACTCTATACCTAGAATAATATCTAAGCTCTATACCCTATATATAGATTTAACTATAAGTCTTACCTTATAATAGTATTTATATTAATACTACCTTATAACTAGTTAAAATAGTAATGAAATTACTTATTATTGTGAATAATTATGCCCCTAGTTCCGACATTCAACCCTATAGTGGTAGAAGACCTCGTAGTAATAAAAGTCAATAGTAATATTAGATAAATTATTATTAATAACTTCAGTTTCAAGAGGTCTAGCCTATAATTAGAATATTAGTAATAACTAAAAAGTATTACTTATACTAGAAATTAATATATAGAATCTATATTGTTAATCCGTACTACTAACAGGTATAAGAAGGTAACTATGAAAAATATTAATATATAGAAAGAGAAAGAAACTAATACATAATAAAATAATAAACGAATTATTTGAAGTATTCAAAAGTTAAATAAATAAACATTTTAGAAGAAGTTAATAGATCATTCTTATTAAAAATAAGATAAAAGATAATTAAATATATAACAAATTATAATAAGTTTATTATAATAAATTTCTTTTTATTTAAGTATTGTAGAGTTTTATATATTCAGCTCCCCTATTTATAAGTAGCCTTATATAACGCCTAATAAATAATCTCTATAATAGGAAAATACCTAGTTATATACTATAGTTTGTATATATCTCTATAGGCAAATATAGTTGAAAGAACCTAGTAGTATAACTACTAGTTTAGACTTAGCCTTAACTTAGAAATAGGGGCTAATAAGTAATTAAGTAATAACTAGATATATAAACTTACTAGTATAAACCTTATAATAGTTAGAAGGTTATAGTTTGATATACTAGTAGTAGTTTTGAAGTATTAAACTTACTATAGTAGTACTTATAATATTAACTCATACTAGTAATAATACTACTAGTATACCTTAATATACTAGCTATAGATATAAAGAAAAGCAACAGACTACTATAGACTAGCTAACTATCCTTTGAAGCGTAAGTTAATAGCTATCTATAATAGTATTCTTACTTATAATAATACTACTACTAATAATAATAATAAGAACTACCTACTACTACTATATTCAACCTGTTGAACTAGTAATAGGTAACTAGTCAAAGTTTAAGGGGAATTAACAACTCTCAATTATTAAAGAATAAGTCATTCAGAATAGTATCTGAAAATAGTATTGATATTAATATAAATAGTAATAATAATAAGAAGTTCGGGTTCTATAGGAAGTAGGGAACTTCGTAGTATTAATATCTAAATAGAGTTTATTTTTGAAAGAGTTAACCTTATATAATATAGAGCTTTTAGCTTTATTACGCTTAGGCTACTAAGTAGTCTATTTACTAAATACTCTAATATTATAATTTGATCAATTTAGAGTATAGTTGATTAAAGTAGTATAACCTTAACTCTAATAATTGATTTTCTATAATAAATAGAAAATATAGGGTTATAGGAGTAAAAGAGAATATTTAAACCTTTAAATACTTAAAATAGGTTATTAGGATAAATACAAGTAATAACTAAATAAATAGAATTCTAATATCCCCCCTTAAGGTATATAAAATAAATAAATCTTTTATAACTGAAAAAGTAGTAAAAACTCTAAAAATTATATAGGAAAAATAGAGAAAAAATGTTTAAAAGATTAGAATTTGAAAAACCTAAAACTTAGAAAAAGTTGAAAGGAAAAGATTTTGAAATAAAATAAAAAGAATTAGAAAAGATTATAAAAACCTAAAACTAGTAAAAAGTTGAAAGAAAAGATTAATCCTTAGAAAATAGATTATTAAGACTATTTCTTTTATAAGAAGGCTAAATATTAAAATTGTTCTATATAATCCTCTTAAGAATATTATTAAATTTAACTCAGCTTAAAAGCTTTATTAAAATATTAACTATATTATTATTCATATTAATATAATAGAGATTAATCTAATTATCTCAAATAAGATTTCTAATATAATAATAATAAATATTAATATACTTAGCTTTTTTATAGAATTCAGTATTTTCAGTAAGCTTTTTAACTAATTAATTATCTATAAAGATAATTAGCTTATTAATAATTCTAAATTCTAAAGTTTTATTAATAAAACTATAATTATTATATAAGTAAATAACTTCTTTAGTAATGTCTATTAGAACTATATACTTAGCTTTATAAATAGATAAAGCTATTATTCTTTATTTAGTTAAACTATAACTTATAATATTATAAAAATCTAGGTAAAATATATATATTGAAATAGATTTTCTATTATTAATATCCCTAGCCTAATCTAAGTCTATAAACCCAAATAAATTAAAAAGATTAATATTATTATAGTTATAAATTAATCTATAATTGAAATTCTTTTTTAAGTAACTCTATATCCTATTAAAAATAATAAAATGTTCTTTAGAAAGATTTAAAGAAAATCAAGAGTAGATAGTAGTAACTAGAGTAATATCTAGCCTAGTTTTTAAAACTAAATATAATAAAGCCCCTACTTCTTTTTAATATTCTAATATTTCTTCTTTAATAGTATTATTCTTATTAATAAAGAATTTAGCTTTATCATCTATTAGAGTATTAAAACTATAGATATCCTTTTTATTAAACTTAATAAGAATTTTATTAGTATATTTAAATTAATTTATTTCTATATTTTTATTCTTATAATTAATAATTAAATTATTATCTAAAAAAGTATTAAGTTCTCTTAGATCTTAGTTTTTATTTCTTTTTTAAAACTACTATAAATATACTCTAAAATAGTAGAGTTATTAATTCTTAATAATATATTATTAATATAACATACTAAAATAATCAAATATTTACTTTTATTAAGAGTAATATTAAATATAAATATTCCTTTATTATAAAGAAATATTTTAAAACTAATCTTATATAAAATAGATTTAAAATATAAATACCAAAACCTAAAACTTTGTTTTAACCTATATGAAACCTTATTTAATAAAAAGATAAAAAGCTAATTCTCATAGTTAGTACTATAAACCAAACTTTTAGAACTTTTATTATAAATATAACTAGTAGGTAACTTAATATATATCTTTTTATCTACTTTTATATAAATAAATATAGTAGTAATATTATATTAAATTAAAGTCTAATTATAATAAATAGATATAATTAATATATATCTACAGTTTTTAAACCTATAGGTAGTACTAAAAGTTTCTAAATAATTAATACTAAAGTACTAATTGAAACCTTAAGTAATCCATCTAGTTTTATATATAGGATTACTAGGATCCTAAGTATTAGGTTTTATTTTATAAACCTATCTACCTCTTAATATATTAATATTATTCTTTTTAATAAAAGAAATATTAAATAGTAATATAATAGTCTAAATTTCTATAGATTTAATAGACTTAACCTCTTTATTCATAGCTTAAATCTAGTTATTATTAAATTGAGAACTTATAACTTTTAAAAGAATAGTTAGTTTATCTAGGATATTAACTAATAATATATATTTAGTAGTATGGAAACTACTATATTTATCAATAAATAAGTTATTATTATAATTATATTAATTATAATTAGTATAAAGAATTAAAAAAGAATAATTTTTAACTATGAGGAGTATATTCTCTTTATATAAATACTATTTATAGTCTTTTTTAACTTCTAGATTTAAAGAAGGAATCTCTATAGATATAGTAGACTTTTTATTAAAATTCTTATTACTATCTATAATCCTATCAAGATAAATTATAGAAAAACTATTTAGTTTTTTATTAGGAGAAAGATTTAAATTACTATTACTATTATTAACCTTATTAAAAAGAAGAAAACAACTAGTATTTTTAGTAGAGTTATGAATTCTACTAGATTTAATAATAATTAGATTCTAAGAAGAATCATTAGAATTAAGTTAGTTAGACTTATTTTCTTTATTAAACTAACTAGATCTAGTAGTTATAATATTATTAAAATAGATAACTCTTCTTTTTATTAAGACTTGAATTAATTTTCAAGAATATTTATATCTCTAGATTAAATAGTATTATAAACTCAAAAATCCCAAATTAAATAGGTATTATAACTATAGATAATTATAATACCTTTTTTTACTTTTAAATTAAACTTCTTAAAATACTTATTTTTAACCTTATAGTAATAGATACTACCCTATACTTTTATATTACTAATAAAAGGTTTCTTCTTATTTTTTAACTTATATAGAGTTTCAAACTTAATAGAAAAATAAGGCATTCTATTATAAATATAAATAGAAACTAAAATAACTAACTCCTAAAGATATAAAAATAAACTAGAGTTATAGAGAAGAATTCTAGCCTTATTGACTATAATTCTTATAGCCTTCTCAATTGAACTATTAAACTTATAAATATAAAGTAGTCTCATATTATAAATAATATTATTATTAAGATAAATGACTTTTATTCTATTATTAGAGAACTTAAGGCTACTATCTATACTTACTTCCTTAATTCTCTTATTATTATCATTATTATTATTATTAGTTATATTAATAAACTCTTTAAAAACTAAAGTAACTTCTTTAGAACTTCTACTTCTTAATAATTTTCTCTAGATAAATCTATTATACTTATCTAAAAATAAGATAAAGTATTTATAGTAATTATAAGTCTCTAGTAAAATAGGTTTATATAAGTCTAAATTAATATAATTAAGATATTCAAATTTCCTAAAAAAATTTAAATTTATATTAACTTTATTAATAAACTTATTTTTAAGATAAATTTTATAAGTAGGTAGTTTATTCCTTTTTGAATACTTATAATTAATATTATCTATTATATTCTTAATTAACTTAATAATATTACTAGTATAGCTTATTCTATTATACTATAGTTTTAAATTATTAATATTAGTAATATTAGTATAAAGGACTATTTACCTTAATTAAATAAGAATTCTAAACTTATAGAAGTTATTAACCTTAGTTCCTATAAGTAAGAATTTATCCTATTTAATATTATATATTATAGGTTTATTAAAAGAAATAGATAATATTCCTATTGAATTAAATTTAAATTAACTTAATAGGTTAATATTTAATTATAATATATAATAAATATTATACAAAAGATATTTAATATTATTTAAAATGATTTTCAAATCACCTTTTATAATTAAAGTAATTTCTTTAGTATTTCCCTACTTAATAGGTAAAAGGAGCTTAGTTTTATTAACTAAAAGATTGTAATGTTTAACTATATAAATAGTAATTTTAGTATTAATAGAGAAGAAGATAGTTTTAATTTATTTATTAGAACTTCTAATTTATTAAATCTTTTTAGAAATTAAAAAACCTAGGGTTTTTTTAATAAAAGTCTTTTTAAGAGAAAGTTAAATTAGAATTATATTTTCAAACTTAATACTTTCTTCTTTATCTTCTTCTTCTTTAGTTTCTATAATATTAAAATTAAGTTATATAAGGTCTTTAGTTATATTACTAGAGATTACTTTAACTATTTCTTTAGCTAAAATAATATTAACTAATTCTAAATTCTTATTTTGTTTTATCTTTTTTTTTCTTAGAAGACTTAGGAGGATTCTTATTAACTTTAGATTTTATCTAAATAAGAGTTTTCTTAAAATAAAGATTAAAATAGTTTTCTTTAGTATAATTAGTCTTTTCATAATAATTATAGAAAATACCTTTCTATTTCTTCTAGGATTTCTAATAACTTTTGAATAAAAACTACTTAATAATTTTATTTTTAGAATTCTTCTTAATTATAAAATTAACTAAAGAAGTCTAGGTTTTTCTTTTAAACTTATCTAATAGATTAGAGAATAAGGAATCTAACTTATAAGAATCCTTATTAGATCTAAGACTTTAAATAATTAAAATAATAGAACTTTTATAACTTTTCTTTAAATTATTTAAGATATAAATAATAATAATTTAATTAAACAGTTTAACTTTATTATAAGAAACATTATTAATAATTTCTTTCATCTTATTTAGATATCCTTCTATAAATTTAAAGTTACTAAGAGTAGTATTAAAGAATTCTTTATAAATAAGAGACTTATTAGAAAACTAGTTAATTTATAGAGTTTTTTTAAATAACTAAATATATTAAAAATATTAGTATTGTTCTTAATAATTCCTAAAAGAACATTTTCATAATTTAACTATATATAACTAAAAGCCTTATTATATTTTTTAGTATTATTTCTAGAAATAGGTTTAGTTAAATCTATAAAACTATTTTTATTAGTAAGTAAAGTTTTTATATAAATAGACTGGATATTATAATTCTAAATCTCTTTTAACTTAGGGATAAAATATAACTTAGAGTTACCTATATTTTCAAATACTAACTTAAGAAAGTAAAGTAGTTATTTAATAAAGAATTAATTAAAATCTTAAAGTAGAATTAAAATACTTAGGGTCTAACTCTAGTAAACTATTATTAACTAAAAGGTTAATAATAATATAGCTTAATAGTTAAATAATAAATTAATACTCCTATAACTTATAGTAATTTAAAGTTTAAATCTTATAAGAAATATTCTTTTATAAAAATTAGAAATAACCTAAAATTCTAATTTATAAAAGTCTTAGTAAACTTAAGAACTAGTTTATAAAAGATCTTAATAGACCTAAAGTATAAGAGATTTTCAACTTCTACTACTTAACTATCTCTTTTATTAGCTTGATAGTAAGCCTATTATTCTAACTAATATAATCTCCTTATAAATTTATCTAGTATCAAACTAATTAATTAATAGAAAGAGTTGATTAATTAGTTGAAGTAAGTATAAAAAGAATAAGCTATAGAGCTTTATAGAAATAGTTAAAAGAGGTTTTATATAGATAGATAGATATAAAGAAGTTTAGGATTAGTTAATATAATCTTTAGTATAATCTGAATAGGTATAAATAAAAATACAGATATTAATAATAATAATAAGTATAAATAGAGATATAATATAAAGAGAGAAGTTAATATAAAGCTAGGTTTATAATTTATTGAATTAGTAATAAGTAATTAGTAAAAAGTTAAGGGGAATTAATAACTCTTAATTATTAAAGAATAAGTTATTTAGAGTAGTATTTAAAAATAGTATTAATATTAATATAAATAGTAATAATAATAGGAAGTTTGGATTCTATAGGAAGTAAGGAACCTCACGGTATTAATATCTAAATAGAGTTTATTTTCAGAAAAGTTAACCTTATATAATATAGAGCTTTTAGCTCTATTACGCTCAGGCTACTAAGTAGTCCATTTACTAAATGTTCTAATATTATAGTTTAATCAATTTAGAGTATAGTTGATTAAGGTGGTATAACCTTAACTCTAATAATTAGTTTTCTATAATAAATAGAAAACATAGGGTTATAAGAGTAAAAGAGAATACTCAAGCCCTTAACTACCTAAAATAGATTATTAGGATAAATATGAGTAATAGCTAAATAGCTAGAACTCTAATATAACCCCTATAGTTTTAATACAAATATCAACCTTATAAAAATCGTTAATAACTATAAGAATTATAACTACTTTCATAAAAACCTAAAAAGGCTAATTCTATATAAAAATAACTTTATTATTCTCCCTAGCTTTTTTAAAATAGTTATAACTATATTTAATCTTAATATATTATTAGAAGATGAAGCTATTAGTAGAGCTAAAAAAAATAAAATTAAAGTAATAAAGAAGAATCTAGTATCTAAAAGTAAAGTATTTAAAGATAACTCTAAATATTTTAAATATACCTTAGAAGTAGCCTATTAGGTATCTGAAAAGGTATATATATTAAAATCTACTTATTATAGAAGTCGTTATCAGCTAATAGTAGGGAAAGTATAACCCAAGGTTAAATATATTGTGGGATTTATATACTATCAGTACAACCTTGTTATAACTTAAAAACCTGAAGTATTTGTAGCTATAGCTGTTAGGATAGGGTAAATTAGAATATAGGTCCTAGCTAGAAGCTAAATAGCTTCTATGTGAAGCTAAAGGCTTATTATTTAAGTATTCTAAAAGCTATTTTAAAGAGATTTACCTATTCTATTTTTGATAGTATACTATTTAGAATAATTTATAAAGTATAAAGTTATCTCTAATAGCTCTATTACTAAGGGAATATATAAGAATAAATATAATATAAAACTTATTAAATAGCCATATTAAATTATATAAAGTCTAACTACTTTATTTATATATATTTAAACACTTCATTCTAGTTTGAATAGATTGAACCTTTTAATAATTTATATTCAGACTATATATTATATTATTTGTTTATTATAGAGATTTAGTAAGATTCAACTTATAAGGAATAGGTTAACTATTAGTAATAATAATAGGATATTTAGATATATTATACTTAATATATTTAATACGATAATAGTAAAACGTATGATTAAATTAGAATAGTTTCGAAATATTAGGAGTTTTAATACTTTTAAATATTAAAATATAACGAGGTATATTGAGGAAACAAATAAATTACTATTTAAGAACAATAATAAGGTTATTATTATAAAGATAAATAGGTTATATAGTAGATAGTTAGTAAAATATCCTTTCTTTAGATTTTAGAACTTTAAGCTATTTAATTAATTAGTAATAATAATAAGATAAATACTTAGTACATTTATCAAAATGAGATATATAATACTTAAATACTTATAGATAGTTATTGCTTTTTAGAAGAGAAGATATTTTAAATTAAGCTTTATCTTTTCGATATTAATAAGAGGGTTATAAATAATATTAGTTATATATTACTATTTCGCTAAGACTTTAATAAAAATATAAAGCAGCTTGATTTTATACTTAGAAGTTATGATATTATACTTAAGTATTCAGTGATAGATTATAATTTTATTCTAAGTTGTCTAAGTAGTATTATATAATTTAAATAGAATCTAAAGGGTAGAAATTAATAGAAATAGTAAGTATATAGTAAGAAAATAATTTTATTATAAGGCTTCTATTCTTTTTATAAGAAATATATTTTAATATATAATGATTAATAATATAGAGTGGTTTTTCTATATTAAGATAAAGTGAGGATAGATAGTCAAAATAAGGTAAATAGTTATTAAATCTTACGTATGTGAAACCCTTATTAATAATTTCTCTATTATTATAAAACAATATCTAAACATAATAGTAATAATAATAATATGGGATATTATTAGAAGATATATAATATATTTATAATATAGAACAAGAAGAAAAAGAGAAACGAAAAATATATAAGTTAGGAATAATTAGTAAGATAATATAGAGGGTATTAAAAGAATAGAAATAATATAACTAGAAATTTAGAAGATGATAAGATATATATAAGAGAAAAAGATAATACTTACTAAATATATAGTGAAATAATATAAGGGATTGTAATAGAATTTAAAGAATTATTCGTATTAGAAAGATATTATAAAGATTACAAATATTAATATATTGCTAGGATAATAATAAATATATTTATAAATAATAGAAAGAATAAATGAAAAACTAGTAATAGTAATAATAAAGATTAATTCTATTATTTAAGTTATGAAAAATCGTTTTGATTAATATTAGTATTATAGTAGAATAGTTATTAGTATTAAAAAATACTTTATATAATGAATAATTAGTAGTAATATATAGGCTTATAATAAATATTAAAAGGTATGTAATTAGAGTTTTAGGAACTAATTTTTTTAGAAGGGGGGATAGTTATAAGGATATATAAATAAGACTATATAATATACTATATAATATACTTAGTAACTCGCTAATTATAGTTATTAAAATACTAGAAAGAGTTTTCAGCTAAAAGAAAACAACTTAGATCTTCTAAATAATAGTTTATATAGTAGTATAGACCTTACTTATAAATATAAATCTTTCTGAGTTAAAGCCTCTAGCTATATTCTGATAATAACCTCTATAGTTATATTATTATAATACCTTAAAATATATAATAACTAGTATTATAACAATATATTAATATTAGAGTATTATCAAATTCATACGTAGTTCTTAATATTATTAATTTAATATAATAAATCATAAGTTAATTAGATAATACTCTTTTTAATATTCATAAACTACTTATCAAGTATATTATCTAGGATGACTTTATTAAAATTCATTCTAATAAAGTAATAGTTTTAATTATAATAGCTATAATTAAATATTTCGGAGCCTATTCTATAGGGTTCTTTTTATAAATAATTATATAGGTTTTAAGGAGATTCTAATTCTATTATGAAATGTATAGAGAATAATAAATTATAGAATACCTAGCTTCTAGTGTTCTATTTTATTCTATCTTTAAGAGGTTTGTAAAAGCTCTTAACTTTATAACCTTAATAATTACTTTTAACTATATATATTAAACTCTAGTTTCAATAGAGTTCTCTTTATATAAATTATGACTATAAGGTCTTCTATTACTATCGAATTAAATATTAGAACTAGAAGTATACTTATTTATAATAATAAGTAATTTTATTACTATTTGAAGTAGTTATAAGTTAGTATTAATATGAATACTATTATTAAATAAGGGTTATAGTTAAATCTATATAGATAGTAAAGAATTTAGATATCATTTTAAGTAAATAGTAAAAGTAATTAAATAATTAAAGATTGTATTCTTTTGATTAAGAAAATTAAAACTATTAGTTTATAATTCGTAAGTATTGTAATGAATCAGTTGTATAAATAACGTATAACTAGTTATTTCTATTTATAATATCTATATCCAAGTTATAATA
>AMCV02000012.1:645849-677607 GCA_000350065.2 Colletotrichum orbiculare MAFF 240422
TAGTTTTAATTTATAAACCTATCTACTACTTAGAATATTAATATTTTTAATATTAATAGTAAATAGAAGTATAACCTTCTAACTGTTTATAGATCTTATTTATTCTATTTCTTTTATTATAACTAGAATCTACTTTCTATATTTAGGGGATGTAATTACTTAAATAAAAGAGGTAGGTTCTTCTATTTTATTAACTAATAAAATATATAAAGCTTAATTATTTCCATCAGTATTTCTATATAATTGTATATAACTATTTAAACTAAGATAGTTTAAAATAATGAAAAAGGCGTTTTCTTTATAGGTTTTATAGTCTTTTTTAGTTTTTTCTAATATAGTAGGTAAATTAATATAAAGGTTGGACTTTCCCTAAATATTAGTATTATGTTTTGTATTTAATTCTGATATTTTATTTTTCTCAGCTATTTCAATATTTAAATTTTCTTCTGTAATTATTCTAGTTATTTCTTAAACTTTAGTAGTAGGATTTATCAAAGAGTTATTATTATTAGTACTGTTATTATTTTGATTTATATTAGAAATAGATTATTTTAAATTTAAAATAAGATTATTATCAGGCTGATTAGACTCATAATTATTAGAATTCCTTTCTAAATTAATAGATGAAGATAACTCTTTTTCTAAAGTAATAGTCTTAGTAATATCCGTAAAAATATCTTTACTAATAAGCAAAGCTTTAATATGAATAGATTAGACCTTATAATTACTACTTCTTACTAATTTAGAAATAGTAATCTTTCTAGAGTTACCTATTTTGTTAAAGTAAAATAAATCACTTAAAATATATAGATTATAAGGGTTTTTCTAAAAAGATATAAAAGTCTTATAGTATATAGTATAAAAAAGTACTATATTCTCTAAAAAGATAAAGATTAAAGATTAAAACTCTTTTTTTTTGAAATAAAGATATAACTTAAAGAATAAATCTAAAGATCAGAGATTTAAATCTTAGTATTTAAAATAAAAATAAGAATTTAAATCTTAGTATTTTCCTTCTTTTTTTTAAATAAATTTAATTTTTCTTTTTTTATAAAATTAATTGAAAATTGAGGTAATATTTAAGATAAAAGAAGTTAGTTTTCTATATGAGTTAATCTTTTTACTATTAAAATAATTTGAAACTAAAGAGAAAATAAACTTGAAGGTAATTTGAAAAAAGAGTTAATTGAGAATAAATCTTGAATATCTAAAGACTTAAAAGGAGCTGAAATAAGTAGAAAAATTGGATTTTCAAGTGTTAATATAGTTTATTAAATAAGGTTGATTTTCTATAGAAATAAAGTAATTTTAGTAAGGTATTTAGTTTCTATAAAAGTAGTAAAAAGGTAGAGATTGTTTTAGGTTTTATTATAGTATTTAATATTTATAAATAAGTAAGAAAAGTAATCTTTTAATAAATAAAATATAGAATTTTAAGGTTGAAAAAGGCTAGGTTTATAGCTTATTAGAATAGATAAATATATAGGTAAATTAATAGTTAAGTTATTACTATAGATAATTATGAAGTTAGGAGAAATATAATATAATAAAAGTAGTTTTCTTAATATGAGGACATGTTCAAAATATTTATAATAAAAATAGTTAAATAGAAGAAGAAATAGTAATTCCATTGATAGTATAATTAACTATTTCTAATTATTATTTATAGAGATATTGAGGTTCTTATATAGAGGGTTTATTTTAGAGTTCTAGTTATATTACTAGAGTTCTAGCTATAGTTATAATATATAGGTTACTATAGTTATAGTATATAAAACGCTATAACTATAATATATATATCCTAGTGTAGTATATAGGTTATTATAGCTATAGTATATAATACGCTATAACTATAATATATAGGGTATTATAATTATAATATATATACCTTAATATAATATATAAGCTACTATAACTATAGCGTATGACGTTTTATAACTATAGTATATAAGCTAAAGTATAGTATATATTATAGTATAGCTATAGTATATTAGCTACTATAGCTATAGCATATAAAGCGTTATACTATAGTATATATAACTTGAGCTACTTCTAGTACTTTATAAAAAAGTAAACCTCTATGCCTTTACCTCATTTACTTAAGAACTACTAGGAGTAAAAAGGTAAAGTGAGTATGTATTTATAGAGTGATCTTTATACGATTTATTCATATAGAAATATCGTACAACTTCTTATTACTTCTATTAGAATAATAGAAATAGAAGTTCTTTATATATTAGAGTAAATTTAACAGTTGTAACCTAGTATCAATATGATTGTTATTATTAGGTAAAATCTATAGTTAAATCTCTATATAAAGTGAAGAGCTTAGATATTATTCTAAGTATAGAGTAAAAGTAACTAAATGATATTAAAAGATAAATTCTTTAGTCGAGAGATTATAGAGTATAGATTATATAATAAGATTTATATCTCTAGTTTATCTTTATAGTAATTAAAATATACTATATCTTAATATATATCTAATGTTGAAAACTATATAATAGTTAGATAATTATAATAGTAATACTTTTTGAATATAAGTATTGTAAAGCAATAAGTAGTTCTACTAATAAAAAATAATCTAATTATATTTCTATTTAAATATATACCTAAGTAATATTATAGAAATAAACTTCTATAGGGATATTAAATTATAATGTTACTCATAGTATTAATATAAAGTAATAGTTAACTTATTATATTATTAATAATTATATAAGGATATTAGTCTTTTTATAATTATTAAAACCTTTCATAACTAGTCATAACTTGTTATGTAATATATTATTAATGCTTTTAATCTTCTTAATAAATCTAAAACTGAAGATTTTAATTTGTTTATGTTTTTAAATATAAGAATACTTAAGATATAATATTGTCTTTACTAATAGATATTCTTAAGCTTTTCGCTTTATATAGAGAATATTAAGCATCTAGCTAGGGCTTATACCCCAACCTACCCTATACTAACTACTATAACTATAGTTACTTTAAATCTTCAAATCGTAATAATATTATACTAATAGTATATAATAGTATAATATTTCTAACTTTAAGCTATCTTAACCTTCCCAATTATCAGCTAATAATTATAATAGATTTCAATATATATGTTGTTTTGGAAAGATAAAGTGAGACTAAATAAATTACTCCTAATATATGTTTAAAGTATTTAGGATTATTACTAAAATTTCTACTTTTAGATATTAGATCCTTGTCAACTCTTTTAATCTTATGTTTTTAGTTATACTAATAATCTTATTTCTTAGTAACATTTTAAAGCTAAACTTAGCTGTAATTGCCTTAAGAAGGCTAGAGAGGGTAGTAAAATTACCCTTATATAATACTAGCTTATTTAAGCGTTTATAAAAATAACTATAGTTTTTATAGTTATTAATAGCTTTAATAAGGTTGATATTTATATTGAAGTTATGAGAGTTGATTATAGTAATAAGTAGTATCTAGGAGGATTATTATTATTATTATTATTAGTAGTAATAGAATTATTATAGAGATAGCTATTAACTTAAATATACTAAAAATAGCTATTGATTTATATTCTAAGAATAAAGGAAGGATTAGTGTGTAATCTATTACTCTCTTCTATCTACAAAACTAGTATTATTAAAGTATACTAGTAGTATTATTAATAGCTAGTTAGTATAGGTTAATATTATAAGTATTATTATAATAAGTTCAATACTTCAAAGCTACTACTATAGAGATTATCATATAGTTTATATTAGTATATTCATATACTTAATTATTACTTTATCACTTTATATTACTTATTTCTAAGTTAGAGCTAAGTTGAAACTAAATACTATACTATTAGGTCCTTTTTATTATATTTACTTATAGAGATAAATATAAGCTATAGTATATTACTAAGTTCTTTTCTAGTATATAAATTTATTACCAAGCGTTCTATAAGGCTACATATTGAATAGAGGGCTAAATATATAATATATTAATAGAATCTCTTACTTTTTAATATATAATTCTTTAAAAGATCTTTTAAATATTTTAATTAAGTCACATTAATAAAGATTGATAGTTATAATTAGTATTTCTATTTCTTTTATTATAAAATGGATTTTATAATATATAATATTAAAAAGATTAACTTCTATAATAAAGATATTCTTCTCATATAACTATCCTTATTATTCTTACTTCTCTTTTAATATAACTATTATAATTATTTCTTCTAATAGAAGTTTTCTTTTAATTTTATTATTAAAGAAATTCCAATTATTACTTTCTTTAACTTAAGACTAGTAATATGATATGATTATTATTTGAAAGGTATCAAGTTCATTTTCTATTTTTATAATATATGTTTTACTATTAATTGAAATAGGTCTTAAATTTTGAGTTCAATTCCAATATGCTTTATAAATATATATATTTAATTAGAGTAAGAATCAATAAATAGATATAATATAAAAGCTATTTTATATATTTAAAGTATTTAAAACTTAACATTATACAGAAATCTTTCTATTTCTTCTATTGTATTTTAGATAATTATTATTATGTTATTGTACTTAGAAATAGTAATAACAATTATCTTAAAATATAAATATATTTAAAGAAATAGTAAAATTAATATGAAGCTATTAAAACTATTAATATTATTCATCTTATTAATTATATTTTAAAAATGTCTTCTCTGAATATTTCTAAAACTTTATTATATATAATCTTATGAGCTTTCTATAGACAATTATAGAATTCTTCAACCTTATTAATACTATTATAAACTTCAATTAATATAATCTTTAATTTACTATTTATATTATTAATTTCTTTCTCGAAGCTTTTAGTAGTAAAGTTATATTTTATATTAATAATAATTATATTCAAAGGACTGTAATATATATTACTCTGATATATCTTTAATATATATCATACATCCTCTTATAGAAATACCTTTTCTAAACCTTATTATTATAAATAACTATTAATATATTAACTATATATAATATAAACTTATTATTATCGAAATATATAGTATTACCAATCTCTATATTAAGTTTATAGTAATTTCCAAAAATCAACTCAAATTAATGTAATATTTTACTATTTATTCAATATTAATAATAGGCTTTTATAATTGCTTCAATCTTACTAATAACTACCATGTAAACTATTATATTATGAATATTATTTACCTTTTCAATATTAAAGTAATTAAATCTCTTATAAAACTACTATATTTCTATTTTTTATAAAGGATATAATAATCTTATTATAAAAGTCCTTTTAAACTAAGGATTAAAAACATTTATTATTTCTCCCTATAAGTAATAATACTCCCACTTTCTTGATTATATCATTAGATGCATTAAGATATATTTAGAATCAATCTATATTGAGAAAAATAATAACAAATAAAATAACTATTAATATTATATTATATTTAATATTTATAAGGAATATTAGAATTTAAATTATACTAAAGCTTATAAAGTCTTATTTATTTTGAAATTCTATATTTACTTTTCAGATAGTTCTATTAAGGCAAATATGAAGAATAATATTCTGAAAAGCGTTTAAGTAATATATATCTCTTATAAATAGTCTTTTTAATTTTATATCTAAAGGAATGCCTTCAAATAGACTATGAGAAAATGTTAAAATTTGAGAAAGCTTTAATTTAACTAGTATTATAGAATAATTATAAATATAGTTTTAAAAGATCTCTATAAATATCTCAAGATTAATTAATCTAGTTTTACTACTGATAATTATAATATAAATCACTATAAAACCTTCTTTTAATATGTTACTTATATTACTATATAATATCTTTTTAATTATCACTATTAGTATAGTATTATTGAAATCGGTAGTAATTTCTATTATTAGGTTTATATTAATAATAAATGTTTCTATGAAATAGAATATTACTACTATATATTCCTTAAGAATATAGTTTATTAATTAGTGTTCTATTATTAGTTTTAAATATACTTAGTATTTATTGTATATATATCTACTTTGAGACTTCTTATAAAATAACTTTATTTAATGACTTTTACTCTATATTTTGAATGGTATCTAAGCTCTTTACCCTATATATAGATTTAACTATAAACTTTACTTAATAATAGTATTTATATTAATACTAGCTTATAATTAGTTAGAATAGTAAGAAACTTACTTATTATTATAGATAATTATACCCTTAATTCTAATATTGAACTATATCGTAATAGAAGACTTTATAGTAATAATTAGAAAAAGCTTTATTAAAGCTAAGGCTTGATATATATAGCTAAAAGTAACTATTAAGATTATAAAATTGAGAGTCTTTTTGAACTTCTTAAAAATAAGATATAATAGAATATTTATAAGAGCTAGGTATTCTATAATGTATTACTCTCTTATATTTATACCTTTATAATAGAATAAATATCTCTTTAAAATCTTCATAGCTATTCATAAACAAAATCCTATAGAATAGTTATAGAAATATCTAATTATAACTGTTATATCTAAAACTATTACTTTATAAGAATATACTTTAATAAAGTTATCTTAAGTATTCTAATGAATAAGTAGCCTATAAAGGTTTAAAAGAATATTATCTAGTTAACTTATAACCTACTATATTAAACTAATAATATGAAAGACTAAGTATTAATCGGATAATACTTTAATATTAATATATTATTATAATACTAATTACTAAAACTTTAAAGTATTATAGTAATATAATTATAGAAGTTTTAAAGGCTTTCTAGCTATATTAAGAGTATCTATATCGAAATAGATATTACTTATAAATTAGCTATATTTAATATATGACAATTATTTATTAATAAGAGTAGGCTAAATCTTCCTATACTTATATAGAGATTATGAATTAACTTATATTAATAGTAGAGAATATTTATATTAATATTATAAAGCTTTATCTTAGGAGTAGGCAGGACTTAGTGAGGATATTAAAGTGATAAATATTGAGTTTATAATAAATATTTGAATAGAGTACTTATAGTTAGTAGTAGTTAAATATTTTGAGATGTTGAATTTATATATAACTATAAGGATATAAGGGTATAAGGTTATTATAAAAAGAGTTATTAGTTATTTATTACTAAAAGAATTAATATAAGATAAATATATGAGTTATTATAGTTATAAGGGATTCAATTTTAAATTAACTAGAAGCTAGTTATAGTAGTTAGTAGGAGGGTAGGAAAGCTAAAGTTATATTTTAGGGGGTAATATATCAACTAATAGTTATAGTAGAGAGTGAGCTATTAGTCTCTCCCTTATAGAATAACTTTAATATATTTCTATTATTTAATTAATATAAAAATACTATAATTATTAGTAGTTAAAATAACAATAATATTTTTAATTATTATATATACAGTTAGTTAGAAGTTAATTATAATTGATAATATAATTACTCTCTTATTTAGATTATGATTATTAAGTTTTAAAGATCCCTATAATTTCTTTATATAATTTATTGATAATTAGTTTTACCTTATTAATAATATTATAAAAATATTAATTATATACTATATTTAGTATATAGTTATATATATCTCTTTATTAATATTCTTTATAAATCTTCAAAGTTTAAATAGATATATCTAGATAAGTTAATTATAATTATTATTATATATAGTATTATTATATTAATATAATTATGATCTTTAGTAACTATCTTAAGATTCATACTATTCTATTCTTTATAATAGTTATAATAAACTATTAGAACCTTAAACTTCTTTCTAATTATAATAACTATTAATATAATTAAGAAGTTATTTTAAATTAATATAGTGAATATTTCATAATATTTATATACTTATCTCATTAATATATTATTAAATATTCTTCCCATAGGATTCTATTTATCATTGTAATTAATATATCTAATAATAAATATCTATATCTTGTCTTTCAGAATATTATAACTCTCATAAACATATATTTTATTTAATTAATATATCTTATGAAATAATATTTTAATTTACTTATAAAATTAATTAAAGATTATATACTATTTTAAAGATATCTGATAATTTCTCTCAAAGTATATGTAAAGTCCTAGGGATTTCTATACTTCCAATTATTATTCTTTCTAATTAAAACTATAGGAAAGACTAGTAGCTCGCTCTGTATTATAACTATTAGTAGATATATTACCCCTTAAAGTATAACTTTCACTTTCCTACTTCCCTACTTATTACTATAGCTAGGTCCTAGTTAATTTAAAGCTAAACTACTTATAATTATACTTGATATATTTACCCTATATCAACCTTTTTAATAATGAATAATCAATAACTCCTTCTATAATAACCTTATATTCTTATGTTTTGATAACTGAATATAATTCATATATCTTAAGATATTTAATTACTACTAACTATAAATATTCTATTCAAATATTTATTACAACCTTACTATCTACAATCTTAATATCCTTAATGCAAACTAAGTCTTATGTCTCTTTAAAAATAAAACTTTATATTATGAATATAAAGATCCTCTACGATTAATACAAGTTAATTTATAGTTTCTATATAAATAAAATAAAACTTAACTTATTCTTATTAACAAAAAAGTTTAATATATTAAATATAACTAATATATAAGTAATGCCTATATAAATATAAACACTTCTAATATAAGTAAATAACTTTTAAGATTTCTATAATTATTTTTCTTATGATATTTCAAAGTATCTAATAACTAGTATTATAATAAATTATTAATATAAAAGTGTTATCTAATTAATACTCAATCCCTAATATTACAAATTGAATATAATAACTTATAAAATAGTCAGGCAATTTCCTTTTTGATATTTACAAACTACTTATTAATTATAATATTTAGAATGATTTCATTAAAACCTAAGTTAATATACTAATAGTTTTAATTACATAAATTATAATTAGATAATTCTAAATTAATATTATAGTTATCTCTTTATAAATAGCTATATATAGTAGTTATATTAAAAGTCTTTAATCTATTTAAAGTTATATACTTCTTAGGACTCTTTAAAAAAACTATACTTAGTAGTTAGCTCTTACTTTATTTACCCTATAGATACTACTAGTACTAAGGAACTATTTAAATAGATAAAACCTTAAACAGTAAGTATAGTTAGTTTATATGATTGCTGATAAATGCGGAAAGTATATTACAAAGGGAAGGTATAGGCCTATATCCGTCGTAGTTACTATAACAGAGGAATCCTAAGGCATTCTATAGGAAATCCCAGGGATTTCCTAGAGAAATACCCTTCTAGAAGTTTCTATAAAAAAGCTATAAAGTCCTAATAATAGGGGCGTAATAGCTTAAATCTTAATAATAAATATAAGGTTTATAGTTATAAGGGTATATAGTATTACTATTAAAGTTATATGATATAACTATATAAAGAGAAAGCTTATTTATTATATTCTATATTAACTAGATTATACTTATTATATTAATAATTATTTTATATTCCTGATTCTTATCTATAATTCCTATTATATAGTAATATAACTTACTATTTAAAGTATTTGTAATAACTCGCTATATTAGTATTATAATATATTATCTAAAATATCATTATAGAATATTAATTGATTATTATAATAATATCTTTAGAAGACTCCCATTTAATTAAAAAGTATATAAATAATAATAATAATAATAAGCTTATAACAAATAAGTTATTTAAGAAGCTCTAAGTATTTGAAGTAGTTATTAAGTTATGAAGAGAAGAAATTACTTTATACAAATAGTAATAGACTAAATCTATTAAATTAATATATAAAACTAAGACTTTACTAGGATTACAAGGTTTTATACTACTAATATCCTAAGAAGAAATAGTAGTACTAATAAATACTACTTAATTCAGATTTATAATTAGTTATAATATTCTCATAATACTAATTCAATTAGATATTATGATAAGAGAAGCCTTAGAAAATTAATTTGAAGACTTCTAACTGAAAATACCTGAAGATTATTACTTTTAGAATAATTTAAGTTAAGCTATATACTTAATTTAAGTTATTTATAAACTTAAAGTCTATAGCCTTATAATAAGAAGCTCAGTCAATAAAACTAATAACTTACATATTAATAACTAGTTAAAAAACAATATTTCAATTATACTGATAATTCTAATTATATATATTAGTAAAAGATTAAAGGTTTAGGAAATCCTCTCAAAAACCTATATAAAGTTAGGAATTATCTTAAGAAGCTAGATCAGAAGTTAATTATACTTACTAATATTCAAAAGATCTAATTCTATAAACTATATTATAAAATGCAATAAACTTATATATTACTTTTAAAATAGTAGAAGAGTAATTATAAAAGAAGATCTCATTTACTTATTTATCTAAAGAATGAGCTCTTGATATAGAAGTTAAACTATAAGAATGAAATCTAGTAGTTAATATAGAAATACTATAAATCTAGAAATATTATAAATAGATCTTATAAATAGATCTTATTTCTATAGAAAGAAGTTACTTATTATTTAGTCTATTATAATTTAAATGAATAAAGATAAAGCCTTAACTATACTAACTAAGAAGACTAAGTTTACCTATCATAATTATAAGAAGTCAAAATATTTTGCTTAAGATTATACTTTAAAAAGTAAAAATAAAAAAGAATTAAAACTACTAGAGAAGATACCTTAAAAGAAGTAATCCTAATATAAGAATATTAAGAAAGAATTATAATCTTATTCAATATAAATCGACCCTTAAGACTTCTATACATTTTAGGGAAATTATAATAATAAGATATAATATCACTTATACTAGAGAAATATTAAAAGAATAATAGAAGCTTTGAATAAAGACTAACTATAAGATTTAGAAATAAATATCTATACTATTAATAACTTATTATAATATAATAATTAGACCTTGATAATAAGAATAATAAAGCTTATTACAATAGGTATAGTATAAGAGTAGTTTACCTAAATTATATTAAGATAGTCATACTAACATTTAATAATAAATTGAAATTCCAACTTAGAAACATTTTATATATAAAAGGACTTCCTATAAATATATTTCATAGTGAGAGATTCTATTTTAATAGAAGATATTTTTGAAGAAATAATATTATAAGTCTTAATAGAATAATCCTTATATGCCTAGATATATTAAAATAGGAATTCAACCTTACTATAAAAAGTTAGCAAAATACTACTACTCTAACAATATTATTCTCTATTCAATAGAAAACAGATTTAGAACTATTATATTAAAAGTTAAGCTATTATAAATATTAAGAAATAAAGCAAACAATCCAACTTATTAAAGGATATCTATTATAAATAGAAGACGTTATCCTAATATTATATAAAACTTGTAATTTGTTAAAAAGTCTTTAGTATTTCCTAAAAATACCTTAAGAAAGAGTAATAAAAGCTAGATATATTATCTATATTAATATCAAAGAAGTAAATCTTATATTAGTAGAAATACTTTCGACTAATAATAGATAATAAATTAAAATTCAAATTATTAGTATTTAATAATATAGAAGAGGCTGATAGTTCGCTTTCTACTATAACTATTAGTAGATATATTACCCCCTAAAGTATAACTTTAACCCCCCTACCCCCCTACTAATTATTATAACTGACCTCTAGTTAATCTAAAGCTAAACCCCTTATAGCTATAGTAATTAGTATACCTACCCTATATTAATCCTTTTAATAATAAACAACTAATAACTTCTTCTATAATAACTTTATATCCTTATACTTTTATAACTAGATATAATTCGAGTATCTTAAGATATTTAATTATAACTAACTATAAGTACTTATTTAAATATTTATTACAACCTTAATATCTATAACTTTAATATTCTTATTAACTAAACCCTACTTATTCCTAAGATAAAACTTTATACCATTAATATAAAAGTTCTCTACTATTAATATAAACTAACTTATAATCTCTATATTAGTACAATAAGACTCAGCCTATTCTTATTAGTAAACAATCTTAATATATTAAATATTGCTAATATATAAACAATACTTATATAAATATAAGTATTCTTAATACAACTTAATAGCTTTTAAAACTCTTATAATTATATTACTATAATACTCTAAAGTATCTAGGAATTAGTATTAGAGAAATATTTATAATAAAAATCTTATTTAATTAATATTTAACTTTTAAGCTTTTTAAATTGATATAATAACTTATAGGATAGTTAGATAATTATTATTTAAGTATGTATAAGCTACTTATTAATTATAATCTTTAAAATAGTTTTATTAAAACTTAATCTAATAAACTAATAACTCTAATCATAAGGGTTATAGGTAAATATTATTATACTTATCTTATACCTTTCTTCTTATAAGTAGCTATATAAATTTTAGAGGGATTTTAAATCTATTATAAAAGATATAGAAGAATAATAAGTTATGAAATGTTTAGCTTTTAGCATTTTGTTTTATTCTATCTTTAAAAGGTTTAAAAAAGTTCTTAATTCTATAACCTTAATAGTTACTTTTAATTCTATATATTAAGCTTTAGTTTCAATAAGGTTTTTTCTAATTATTACTATAAAGTCTTCTTTTACTATAGAGTTGAATATTAGAATTAGAAGTATAATTATTTATAATAATAGGTAATTTTATTACTATTTTAATTGGTCATAAGTTAGTATTAGTATGAATATTATTATTAGGTAAAGTTTATAGTTAAATCTATATATAGGGTGAAGAGCTTAGATACTATTCTAAGTATAAAGCAAAAGTAACTAAATATTTAATAATATAAAAGACAGATTAATATATTAGATATAATCCTTTATTATTAGATAGAAGAACTATTCTAGAAAAGTAATCTGATTAATCTATACAAATAGTACTAGGGAATTTATAGTTATCTTTCTAATAATATTATTAAGAGATAATAGTATAAAAGTCGAAATATCTTTACTATATATCTATAAGTAAAATAAAATATTAGAAAGAGTAATCTAGACTATATTAAATAAAACTAGAGTTCTATTAACTAATATAAATATCTTGAAATACCTATAGATATAATTATTAGTAATATCTATTTATATTATAAATTAGTTACATATAGTAGTAATATTATATAAAATACCTATCTAAATATTAACCAAAGAATCTAAAACTAGGAAGGAATTCTATCTCTAATACAAACTAACTCTAATTTATTAGTAATACTTATTTCACTAATATTAATCTAAAAGTTTAAATTGAATCTGAGAAAATAAAATCCTAAGTAGAGAAAAGTATGCTAATCAATTATAAATAAAGCTAAGTCTATAGGGTATAAAGCAAGCTATAAAGTAAAGTTATTATTATGTCTATTATTATATTTCACAAATCAACAAATACTAAAGTTAGAAAGTTATAAATTCTACTTTTTAGTTAAAAACTAAGATTATAGTAATATATTAAGATAGTCGTATTAGGTTTAAAAGTTTTCTTATTATAACTTAAAATGCCTAGAGAAATACTAATAGAAGAAGATATTATATAAAAGAAGTTATTTACCTATTTATCTATAATAAATAATATATTTGTTTATAAAGAAAAAGTATAATTATATACTAATCTAGCTAAAATAATTAAAATATATAATAGGTCTATAAATAACTAGCCCCTATAGATAGAACCCTATTTTAATAAGATTATTAGAGTTCTAGCTATTTAGTTATTATTCTATTAATCCTAATAACCCGTTTTAGGTATTTAAGGGCTTGAGTATTTACTATTACTCTTATAACCCTATATTTTCTATTTATTGTAGAAAATCAATTATTAGACTTAAGGTTATACTACTTTAATTATTTATGCTCTAGATTGATTAAACTATAATATTAAAATATTTAGTAAATAGACTACTTAGTGGCCTGAGCGTAATAGAGCCGAAAGCTCTATATAACGTAAGGTTAACTTTTCTGAAAATAAATTCTATTTAGATATTAATACTATGAAATTCCTTACTTCCTATAGAACTAGAACTTCCTATTATTATTACTATTTATATTAATATTAGTACTATTTTTAGATATTATTCTAAATAACTTATTCTTTAATAATTGAGAGTTATTAATTCTTCTTAACTTTTTACTAGTTACTTATTACTAATTTAATAAGTTATAAGCCTAGTTTGATATTAACTTCTTTCTTTATATTATATCCCTATCTATACCTGTTATTAATATTAATATCTATATCTTTATTAATACTTATTTAGATTATACTAGAAATTATACTAATTAATTTTAAGCCTCTTTATACCTATCTATCTATATAAAACCTTTCTTAACTACTTCTATAAGACTTTATAGCTTATTCCGTTTATACTTATTTTAACTAATTAATTAATTCTTCTTATTAATTAATTAGTTTAATATTAGATAAATCTATAAGGAGATTATACTAGTTAGAGTAGTAGGCTTACTATTAGGTTAGTAAAAGAAATAGTAAAATAGTAGAGACTGAAAATCTCTTATATTTTAAGTCTGTTAAGACTTTCTATAAACTAGCTTTTAGGTCTATTAAGACTTTTTATAAACTAGCCCTTAGGTCTATTAAGACTTTTATAAATTAGAATCTTAGGTTTATTAAGACTTTTTCAAATTAGAACTTTAGGTTATCTCTAACTTTTATAAAAGAATATCTCTTATGAGATTTGAATTTTAGATTACTATAGGTTATAAAGTATTGATCTATTATTTAACTATTAAGCTATATTACTATTAATTCTTTAGTTAATAATAGTTTACTAGAATTAGACCCTAAGTATCTTAATTCTACTTTAAGATTTTAATT
The DNA here is from genome assembly GCA_000350065.2 of Colletotrichum orbiculare MAFF 240422. Classification (NCBI taxonomy): domain Eukaryota; kingdom Fungi; phylum Ascomycota; class Sordariomycetes; order Glomerellales; family Glomerellaceae; genus Colletotrichum; species Colletotrichum orbiculare. The sequence continues at coordinate 660,701 of AMCV02000012.1, forward strand.
AATTCTTTATTAAATAACTACTTTACTTTCTTAAGTTATTATTTAAGAGTATAGGTGACTCTAAGTTATATTTTATCCTTAACTTAAAAGAGACTTAGAATTATAGTATTTAGTCTATTTATATAAAAGTTTTACTTATTAGTAAAGATATTTTCGTAGATTTAACTAAGCTTATTTCTAGAAATAATTCTAATAAATATAATAAGACTCTTAGTTGTATATAGCTAAACTATAAAAAAAGTTTTTTAAGAATTATTAAGAATAATGCTAATATTTTTAATATATTTAGTTATTTAAAAAGATTTTATAAACTAATTAGTTTTTCTAATAAGTCTCTTATTTATAAAGAATTTTTTAATACTACTCTTAGTAATTTTAAATTTATAGAAGAATATCTAAATAAGATAAAAAAGCTTATTAATAATTTTTCTTATAATAAAATTAAACTACTTAATTAAGTTATTATTACTTATATTCTAAATAATCTAGATGAAAATTATAAAAGTTTTATTACTTTAGTTATTTAGAGTTTAAAATCTAATAAGAATTCTTATAAGTTAAATTCCTTATTCTCTAATCTATTAGATAAGTTTAGAAGGAAAGTTTAGGCTTTTTTAGTTAATTTTATAATTAAGAAGAATTTTAAGAATAAAGTTTTTAAATAGTCTTTTCTTAAAGTTATTAAGAAACCCTAGAAGAAATAGAAAAGTATTTTTTATAACTATTATAAAAAAACTAATTATATTAAAGAAAACTATTTTAGTCTTTATTTTAAAAAGACTCCTATTTAGATAAAATCTAAAGTTAATAAGAGTCTTCCTAAGTTTTCTAAAAAGAAAAAAGATAAAAAAAATAAGAATTTAGAGTTAGTTAATATTACTTTAATTTAAGAAGGAATAGTTAAAAAGATCTCTAGTAATATAACTAAAGATCTTATAAAACTTAATTCTAATATTAAAGAAACTAAAGAAGAAGAAGAAGATAAAGAGGAAAGTATTAAGTTTAAAAATATAATTCTAATTTAACTTTTTTTAAAAAAGACTTTTACTAAAAAGACTTTAAATATCTTGATTTCTAAAAAGATTTAGTAAGTTAGGAGTTCTATTAAATAGATTAAAATTATTTTATTCTTTATTAATACTAGAGCTATTATTTATATAATTAAGGATTATAATCTTTTAGTTAATAAAACTAAGACTTTTTTATTTATTAAGTAGGGAAATACTAAAGAGATTACTTTAATTATAAAAAGTAATTTAAAAATTATTTTAAATAATATTAAATATCTTTTATGTAATATTTATTATATATTATAACTAGGTATTAACCTATTGAATTAGTCTAAATTTAACTTAATAGAAATATTATCTATCTTCTTTAATAAATCTATATTATATAATATTAAATAGGATAAACTCTTAGTTATAAGAATTAAGGTTAATAATTTCTATAAGTTTAGAATTTCTATTTAATTAAAGTAAATAGTTCTTTATATTAATATTATTAATATTAATAATCTAAAACTATAGTATAATAGAATAAGCTATACTAGTAATATTATTAAGTTAATTAAGAATATAATAAATAATATTAGTTATAAGTATTTAAAAGGTAATAAACTACCTATTTATAAAGCTTATTTTAAAAAGAAGTTTATTAATAAAGTTAATAGAGATTTAAATATTTTTAAGGAGTTTAAATATTTTCATTATATTAGTTTAGACTTATATAGATTTATTTTACTAAAAACTTATAATTACTATAAATACTTTATCTTAGTTATAGATAAGTATAGTAGATTTATCTAGGGAAAGTTATTAAGAAGTAAAAACTCTAAAGAAGTTACTTTAACTTTTAAAGAGTTTATTAATATAACTAATAATAATAATAGTAATAAGAGAATTAAGGAAGTTAATATAAATAGTAGCTTTAAGCTTTCTAATAATAGAATAAAAATTACTTATCTTAATAATAGTATTATTTATAATATAAGACTACTTTATATTTATAAGCCTAATAGTTTAATTAAGAAGGCTATAAGAATTATAATTAAGAAGGCTAGAACCTTTCTCTATAATTCTAATTTACTTTTATATTTTTAAAAGTTAGCTATTTTAGCTTCTATTTATATTTATAATAAAATACCTTTAAATTTAAAATTCTATATAAATTAGAAAATAAGAAGAAACTTTTTATTAGTAATATAAAAGTATGGGGTAATATCTATTATTATAAAGTTAAAAATAAGTATTTTAAGAAGCTTAATCTAAAAGTAAAAAAAGGTACTATAGTTACCTATAGTTATAATACTTATTTAGTTTAGGATTTTCAAGCCTATAATACTATTTAGTCTAGAGATATAAATATTCTTGAAAACTAATTTAATTCTTAATAAAAAGAAGAGTTATCTATTTTTAATAATACTATAACTACTAAGTCTAATTAACTTAATAAAAAGAATAAGTCTAATTAATTTAATTCTACTAATTCGTTATAGAATCTAGTTATTATTAAGTCTAGTAGAGTTCATAATTCTACTAAAAATACTAGTTATTCTCTTCTTCCTAATAAAGTTAATAATAGTAATAGTAATTTAGATTTTTCTCCTAATAAAAAACTTAGTAGTTTTTCTATAATTCGTCCTAATAGGGTTATAGATAGTAATAAGAATTTTAATTAAAAGTCTATTATATCTATAGAGATTCTTGCTTTAAGTCTAGAGGTTAAGAAAGACTATAAATAGTATTTATATAAAGAGAGTATACTCCTTATAGTTAAAAACTATCCTTCTTTAGTTGTTTATACTAATTATAATTAATATAATTATAATAATAACTTATTTATTAATAAATATAGCAATTTTTATACTACTAAGTATATATTATTAGTTAATACTCTAGACGAACTAACTACTTTTTTAAAAGCTATAAGTTTTCAATTTAGTAATAATTAGATTCAGGCTATAAATAAAGAGGTTAAGTCTATTAAGTCTATAGAAGTTTAGACTATTATACTACTACTTAATATTTCTTTTATTAAAAAGAATAATACTAATATATTAGGGGGTAGATAGGTTTATAAAATAAAACCTAATAATTAGGATCCTAGTAATTCTATATATAAGGCTAAATAAGTTACTTAAGGTTTCAACTAGTATTTTAATATTAATTATTTAGAAACTTTTAGTACTACTTATAGGCCTAAAAGTTATAGATATATATTAATTATATCTATTTATTATAGCTGGATTTTAATTTAGTATGATATTATTATTATATTTATTTATATAAAAGTAAATAAAAAGATATATATTAAGTTACTTACTGGCTATATTTATAATAAAAATTTTAAAAGTTTAGTTTATAGTATTAACTATAAGAATTAGCCTTTGATTTATTTATTAAATAAGGCTTTATATAAGTTAAAATAAAGCCTTAGGCTTTGGTATTTATACTTTAAATCTATCTTAATTATTTATACTCTAGATTAATTAAATTATAACATTAGAATATTTAGTAAATAGACTACTTAGTGGCCTAAGTATAATAGAGCTAAAAGTTCTATATAATATAAGGTTAACTTTTCTGAAAATAAATTCTATTTAGATATGAATACTACGAAGTTCCCTACTTCCTATAGAACTAGAACTTCCTATTATTATTACTATTTATATTAATATTAATACTATTTTCAGATATCATTCTGAATGACTTATTCATTGATAATTGAGAGTTGTTAATTCCCCTTGACCTTTTACTAGTTACCTATTATTAATTTAATAAAGATAATAACTCTTATTAAAAAGGAAAGTTATAATTCATATTATCTATAGAGCTTATAGCTAAATAGATGCTTAAATATAAGAAAACTTATTAAAGACTATTAAAGGAATAAACCTGAATTATTACTTATAGATTCCTATAGGTTTATAGAAGAGAGTATTTATATATATATATATATATATATATTAATATTTCGAGTAGTCTTATAAGAAATTCTAATTATTTATATATAAAGAAAAAGATATATAGTAAGGTAATAAGATTTTATCAGAATATATCTTAATAGGGATGTTAAAGAAGATATTTATATATAAGAACTCCTATTATTTAATAATTACTTCATAGATTCAAAATACTCTTATTATATTACAATAACTAATCATAATTTAAATTTAAATTAAGCTATCTAATTATCATAAGTATTATATAACTTTAGATAAAGAAGTTAATAATGATAATAGAAGCTTAACGAAATCCTAATAAAAGTATGTTTTAAGGTCTTATTATTAGATAATGTTATATGTTATAATAATTGTTAGAACAGATAGATAGGTAGGTAAATCAATAGTTAAGTTATTACTGTAGATAACCGTGAAATCAGGAGAAACGTGATGTGATAAAAGTAGTTTTCTCAATATAAGGACTTATCCAAAATACTCCTAGTAATATTAGTTAAATAGAGGAAGAAATAGTGATTCGACTGATGGTATGATTAACTATTTCTAACTGTTATTCGTGGAGATATTAAGGTTATTATATAGAGGGTTTATTTCGGAGTTCCGGCTGTACTACCGGAGTTCCGGCTGTAGCCGTAGCGCATGGGCCACTGTAGCTACAGCGCATGGGGCGTTGTAACTGCAGCGCACGTGCCTTAGCGTAGCGTATGGGCTACTATAGCTATAGCGTATGACGTACTGTAACTACAGCGCACGGGCCAAAGCGTAGCGCACGCTACAGCGCAGCCACAGCGCATTAGCCACTGTAGCCACAGCGTATGAGGCGCTGTAACTACAGCGCGTATGGCTTGAACTGCTTCTAGTACCCTGTAAAAGAGTAAACCTCTATGCCTTTACCTTATTTACTTAAGAACCACTAAAGGTAAAAAGGTAAAATAAGTATGCATTTATAGAGCGATTTTTATACGATTTATTCATATAGAAATATCGTACAACTTCTTATTACTTCTATTAGAATAATAGAAATAGAAGTTCTTTATATATTAGAATAAATCTAATATCCCCCCATAAGGTATATTTCGCTAGTATATAGCTTACTTATATAAAAACTCATGAAACCTAATAGAAAGTAAAAAGAGAAAAAATTTATAAAGTTATAAAACCTAAAACTATAGAAGGTAAAAAAAGGAAAGACTTTTAAGATATCTTTTCTTGAAATTTAGATAAAATCCGCTTAAATTTTACTGAGCCTAAAAGCTTAGTTAGAATATCAGCTATATTATTTTCTATATTTATATAATATATAAAGATATTTTTATCTCTAATGAAATTTCTTATAAAGTAATATCTTATATCTATATATTTTACTTTTTTATAAAATTCAGGATTTTCAACTAGTTTTTTTATTACTGAATTATCTATAAAAATCTTTGGTTTTTTAATTTTAGATAATCCTAGTTTTAAATTTATATAATTATAATTATAATATAAATAAGTTACTTCTTTATAGGCATCTAATAGAGCTATAAATTCAGCTTTATAAGTAGATAAAACTACTATTTTTTATTTTGCTATTAATAGTAGAATAACTTATAATATTACTATTTCTTCCTAAATAGAAAATACAAGAAGAAGTAGATTTTCTATTATTTAGATCTCTTACCTAATCTGAATTAGTATATCTTATAATATTCTTAATAGAAGATATATCTTTATAGTAATAAGTAAATCCATATTCTTTATTATTATTTAAATAACCCTATATATAATTAAGGGCTAAAAAATGATTTTTATCTAGATTATAAGTAAATTGAGAGTAAGCTATTACTATAAAAGTAATATTAAGCCTTATCTTTAAAGCTAAATATAATAGAGCTCCTATTTCCTATTTAAACTTTAAAATATCTTCTTTTAAAGCTTTTTCTTTATTTTTAAGTAACTTGAGATTATTATCTATAGAGGTTTTAAACTTATAAACATTCTTTTATTTATATTTTTTAATAATTTTCTTAGTATATTTATTCTGATTAATAGTAACTATTCTTTCTTTTCGGTTTATAAATAAATTATAACTGAGAAAGGTAGAAAGTTCTCCTAGGTTTTGAATTTTAATTTTCTGTTTTAAAGACTTATATATATAATTAGCTATGTTTTAATTATTAGTAGCTAGTAATATATTATCTATATAGTAAGTTAAAATAGCTATATATAGTTTTTTATTTAAAACAAAAACCACTTTATTATAAGGAGAAATAATAAATCTTATTAAATAAAGAATATTTTTCAGATATTTATACTAAAGCTGAGGGTTTTATTTCAGACTATATAAAGCTTTATTTAATAAATAAATAAAAGTATAGTTTTCATTATTTTTATAAGTATTTATATTTATATTCAGATTAAATTCTTAAGAATTCTTCTTTATATTAAAATAATATCTAGTTAGTAGATAAATATATATAGGTTTATTGATGTTAGTATGAATAAATGCTGTAGTAATGTTATATTGTATTAAAATCTATCCTAAATGAATGGAAAGAATTATTATATATCTCTAACTTTCAGGCCTATAGGTAGTATTAAAGGTTTTTAAATACTTAATATTTAAATATTAATTATAGTTTTGAGCTACCTATCTAGCTTTATATATAGTTTCTTTAGTTATATTATTTAGTTTTAATTTATAAACCTATCTACCACTTAGAATATTAATATCTTTGATATTAATAGTAAATAGAGGAATTATTTTCTAACTGTTTATAGATTTTATTTATTCTATTTGTTTTATTATAGCTAGAATCTAGTTTCTATATTTAGGGGATTTAAATACTTGAATAAAAGAAGTAGGTTCTTCTACCTTATTAACTAATAAAAAATATAAAGCTTGGTTATTTTTATTAGTATTTTTATATAATTTTATATAACTATTTAAATTGGGATAGTCTAAAATAGTGAAAAGGGCGCTCTCTTTATAGGCTTTATAGTCTTTTTAGCTTTTTCTGATATAGTAGGTAAATTAATATATAGGTTGGATTTTCCCTGAATATTATTTTTATTTTCTGTATTTAATTCTGATATTTTATTATTTATTTTAATATTTGAATTTTCTTCTGGAGTTATTCTAGTTATTTCTTGAACTTTAGTAGTAGGATTTATTAAAGAGTTATTATTATTAGTATTATTATTTTGATCTATACTAGAAATAGATTTATCTGGATATAAAATAAGATTATTATTAAGCTGACTAGATTTATAATTATTAGAATTTTTTTCTAAATTAATAGATAAAGGTAACTTCTTTTCTAAAATATAAAAAGTATTTTCTAGGATTTTTATATCTTTAGACTATATAGCTTTCTTTTTATTAAGATCCTAAATTCTATAGGTATTATTTCTGTAAGCTATAATAGCTCCTTTATAAGCTCTTATATCTAATTTCTTAGTATTAGGATCTTTATTTTTATAATAATAGAAGCTATCTTATACCTTAATACTATTAATATCAGGCTTTATTTTATTTTTTAATTTATAAAGAGTTTTGAAATATATAGAACTATGAAGAGTTCTATTATATATATATATATAGAAGCTATTAAAGTATCCCCTTATAAATAATAAGGTAAATTTGAGTGATAAATTAGAATTCTTATTATTCTTTCTATTAAACCGTTAGGTTTATTAGTATAAAAAGGTCTAATATTATGAATAATACTAGAATACGAATAAATATCTTTCATTCTTTTATTAGTAAATTTATTACTTCTATCGGTATCAAATTCTTTTATTTTTCTCTTATTATTATTATTATTTACTAACTCTTTAAATTCGAGAAAGATTTTAGAAACTTCTTTAGCTAACTTGGTTTTTAATAAAAATCCCTAAGTAAATCTAGTTGATGTATTAATAAATAGAATAAATCTATTAAATCTATTATATATTATAGGAGTTATAAGTCTATATAAATCTGAACTAATATAATCTAAATACTAAAGATTTTATTTCTGTTTTTCATTATTTTTATTAATATTATTAGTAAAACTTCTTTTAATATAAGCTTTATAAATAGAAAGAATATCTATTTTATTTATTTTATAAGATAAATTTAAAGTATTATCTTTCAAACTATTTATACCTTTTATATTAGTATAACTTAAATAGTTGTATAAAAGCTAAATATTCTATAATATAGTAATAGAAAGAATAATATCTTTTTATAAAATAGGAATATTAAATTTATATAGATTATTCTTCTTAAATCCTACTATTAAAATAGAATTCTTTTCTATATTATATAATATAAGCTTTTTCTAGAAAGTCGATATAATTCCTATAGTATTAAATTTACTTTAAGATAATAAATTAACTCTTAATTCTAAAATATAATAAACTTCTTTTAATATAAAAGTTTGATTTTTGTAGAGATATTTTTAAATCTCCTACTATTCTAGCTATAAAGTATATAGTACTTCCCTATTTAATCTATTTTAAAATTAGTTTTATATTAAATAGAATAGATTTATCTTTAACTATATGAATAGTAGTAGTAGTATCTAGGTAAAAATAAATATGTTTGTAATTTCCTCTTTTAACTAAATTCCTAGAATTTCTAGTAATCTATTGATTTATTAAAAAACCTAGAGTTTTATTTTTATTATTATTTCTTTTTATAAGGGGTTTTTTAATAACTCTTATATCTTCGAAAATATCGTCTTCTTTAGAAAATATATTAAGATCTATATCCTTAGAAATAAATTCTTTAGATTTAGGAATCTCTTTATCTTTATTATCTAATATCTTATCTTCTACTTCTTTGTTTTCTTTAGTTCTAGCTAAAGTAATATTTATAGATTCTAAATTCTTCTTTTCAGATTTTTTCTTATTTTTATTACTATTTTTAGCTGGAATATTCTTCTACTAACTTGGAGCTTTTTCTAGATAGAAATAGGTATAGTTTTCTTTAGTATAATTATTTTCTTGTAGTTTTTATAAAAGATTCGCTTTTGCTTTTTATAAAGTTTTTTAATAATTCTAAAATTCTTCTTTTTCTGAGTACTTTTAGTATAATTAATTAAACTATTATTTCTTCTTCTAAATTTATCTAATAAATTAGAAAATAAAGAATCTAAAGTATAGGCTTCTTTATTAGACCTAAGGCTTTAAATTATAGAAGTAATAAAACCTTTATAATTAGAATTAAAGTTATTTAAAAAATATATTATAACTACCTATTTAAATAATTCTAATTTATTATAAGATAAATTATTAGTTAATTCTTTAATTTTATTTAGAAATTCTTCTATACTACTAAAATTACTTAAAGTAGTATTAAAAAGTTCTTTATAAGTTAAGAATTTATTAGTAAATCCTAAAGGCTTATAGACTTCTTTTAAATATTTAAATACTTAAAAAACATCTATATTATTTTTTATAACTTAAAAAAAGCTATCCCTACAATATAGTTATATATAATTTAGAGCTTTTTTATTTTTATCTTTATTTTTAGAAGTAATAGGCTTAGTAATATCTGTAAAAATATTTTTACTAATAAGCAAAGTTTTAATATGAATAGATTAGACCTTATAATTACTATTTCTTACTAATTTAGAAATAGTAATCTTTCTAGAGTTATTTATTTTATTAAAGTAAAATAAATTACTTAAAATATATAGATTATAAGGGTTTTTCTAAAAAGATATAAAAATCTTATAATATATAATATAAAAAAGTACTATATTTTCTAAAAAGATAAAGATTAAAAGATTAATTTTTTTTTCTATTTGAAATAAAGATATAACTTAAAGAATAAATCTAGAAATTAGAGATCTAAATCTCAGTATTAAGATAAAGATAAAAATCTAAATCTTAGTATTTTCCTTCTCTTTTTTAAATAAATTTAATTTTTCTTTTTTTATAAAATTAATAGAAAATTGAGGTAAAACTTAAGATGAAAATAGTTAATTTTCTATATGTGTTGATCTTTTTACTATTAAAACCATTTGAAACCAAAGAGGAAATAAACTCAAAAGTAATTTGAAAAAGTAGTTGATTGAGAATAAATCTCGAATATTTAAAGAATTAAAAAGAGCTGAAATAAGTAGAAAAATCGGATTTTTAGGTATTAATATAGTTTGTTGAATAAGGTTGATTTTTTGTAAAAATAAAGTAATTCTAGTAAAATATTTAGTTTCTATAAAAGTAGTAAAAAGGTAGAGATTTTTGTAGATTTTGTTATAGTATTTAATTTTTATAAATAAATAAGAAGGGTAATTTTTTAATGAATAAAGTATAGAATCTTTAGGTTAAGAAGAGCTAGGTTTATAATTTATTAGAATAAATAGATAGGTAGGTAAATTAATAGTTAAGTTATTATTATAGATAATTATGAAATTAGGAGAAATATAATATAATAAAAGTAGTTTTCTTAATATGAAGACTTATTTAAAATACTTATAATAATATTAATTAAATAGAGGGAGAAATAGTGATTTGATTAATAGTATGATTAACTATTTCTAACTATTATTTATAGAGATATTAAGGTTATTATATAGAGGGTTTATTTTAGAGTTCTGGCTGTACTACTAGAGTTCTGGCTGTAGCTGTAGTATATAGGCTACTGTAGCTATAGCGTATAAGGCGCTATAACTATAATACATGTGCCTTAGTGTAGCGTATAGGCTACTATAGCTATAATGCATAATGTATTATAACTGTAACGCATAGGCTAAAGCGTAGTGCATGCTATAGTATATAACATATTATAACTGCAGCGCATAGGCCAAAGCGTAGCGCATACTACAGCGCAGCTACAGCGCATTAGCTACTGAAGCTATAGCGCATGAGGTGCTGTAACTATAGCGCGTGTGGCTTGAACTACTTCTAGTACCCTGTAAAAGAGTAAACCTCTATGCCTTTACCTTATTTACTTAAGAACTACTAGAGGTAAAAAGGTAAAATAAGTATGCATTTATAGAGCGATTTTTATACGATTTATTCATATAGAAATATCGTACAACCTCCTATTACTTCTATTAGAATAATAGAAATAGAAGTTCTTTATATATTAGAATAAATCTAACAATAAAAGTTGAAAATTATAATAATTATATATATTAATAATATATTAATTACTAAACTAATTAAAAATACTACTAAAGTCTTCTTATAAACTAAATAGAATACTAAGATAAATAACTTAAGAATACTAGACTCCTTCCTAAGGATTTACTTATAATTTAATAAAAATAAAATAATAATCTTATAAGAGAATTATCTAAAGGAAATATCTGAGGAATTTAGGGAATTCTTCTACTTAACTATTATTCTCATAGAAGTAGGAACTTACGATTTTACTATAGCAATAAAAAGATAAATTAATAAAATATTATAATAGTAATATTACTGAATATTTAGGACCCTCTAGTTTACTATATAAATAATATAATTAGACTTATTATTTAATTATAAATTATAAGTAAGTTTCTTATATAATCTTAGAGACTTTTATTAAAAGGAAGTATTATAACTTCTCTAATATATTAAAATATAAAGTAAATATCATATTTATTATATTAAGAAGAATAGAAATCATTTAAATTCTACAGATAGATAGATAGTAATTATACTGACTATATAACTATATTTAAACTAATAATTAAATAGATATTTCTTATAATTAGAAGTCTAATATTATAGAAATCTCAATGTTAAATTATTATAGTAAAACTCTTTATAGAAGCTAAACATTATATAAAATCTAATACTATTTATAAAGCTATATAGATTTAAAACCCTTTTAGTAAATTAAAAGAAATAATTACTAAGCTTATATTAATATAAATTAATAATATTAAATTAATTATATTTATCAGAATAGAAAGTTTGAATAATAGAGTAAAATATATATAAATGTATAATTATTTTATAAGGAACATAGTAAGCTGAAACAAAGTAATCTTTAAATATATAGAAGTTACTATTAATATTACTAATAATCTTATAGAATCCCTCAGAAAATAACTATTTAAATAGATTAAAAGCTTTATAAGTTTTAAGAGATATAGAAATCTAGGAAATAATATTAAAATAGTAGAATTACTATTTTAATAAGAAGGAGTAGAATAGAAGAATCTTAGGGCATTCTATAGGAAATCCCTAGGATTTCCTAGGGAAAAACCCTTCTAGAAGTTTTTATAAAGAAACTATAAAATCCTAATAATAAAAGTGTAATAGTTTAAATCTTAGTAATAAATATGAGGTTTATAGTTATAAGGATATGTAGTATTACTATTAAAATTATACTATATAACTATATAAAGAAGAAACTTAGTCCTTATATATAATATTAAATAGATTATACTTATTATATTAATAATTACTTCATATTTCTAATTCCTATTTATAGCTTCTATTATAATTACTCTTTCATAGATCGCAATAAGTTATTACATAATACCTACTACTAGCTAGTATTGTCTATCGCTAGTTATTAATAGTTACTAGCTATTAGATAGCTATTAGTAAGAACTAATAGCTAGTAGTAGTTATTATACTTAGTTTATATAACTAGAAGGTCTATAACTACTAATTATACTTATTTACCGTAGGATTTGAACCTATTATTCTTACTATAAGATAGTAAAAGCTAGCTAGATGTTAAACTACTACGCTAAGTAGGTAAAAAGCTATATATTATTTAAGAAGATTTCAGTTTATTATAAAGACTATAGAAAATTAATAAACTATAAAATACCTAGTTCTTAACATTCTATTCTATTCTATTTTTAAGACATTTATAAACGTTTTTAATATCTTAATCTTAATAGTTATTTTTAGCTATATATATCGAATTCTAACCTGAATAAACCTCTCCTTATATGAAGTATTACTATAAAGTCTTCTACTATTATAAAATTGAATATTAAAACTAGAGGTATAATTATCTATAATAATAAGTACTTTTACTACTCTTTTAACTAGTTATAAATTAATGTTAGTATAAATACTATTATTAAGTAAATTCTTTAGTTACATCTATATATAAAGTATAGAGCTTAGATACCATTCTAAGTATAGAATAAAAGTAACTAAATGATTGAAACTATTCTTTATAATAAAACTCTAAAGCATAATTATATAAGTATTGGAATATTTGATTTAACTAACTATAATTTGAACATTAATATACTTCAAAAGTCAATATTAATAATATTATTTAACTTAGAATAGCTTTTACTCTTCAACTATTTAATATAAAAAGTTATTACTTTATAATAAATATAAATGTTTCAATTTCTCAAGATTGTTTAATATATTTTAAATTCTTCTTAATTCTTTGCTGTAAGTATTAATAGATCTCTTAGTTATATTTAATATGTCTTCTATCTAATAAATTCATATACCCGTATTAAGTATTCCTACTAACCCTTCTTTCATAATTCCTTTATTTATAAAGAAATATACTTTTCTAATAGTAAAGTAATTCGTTAGTAATTATAATGATTAGTTATACTATACTATAAGGCATATGGTAATTATATGTATTGCTAAATATATAGTAGTATACCCTCCACACTTCACTAGTAATAAGTATAAAGTATCTAGTACTAACTATAGCTAATTATATAGTAATTAGTAAGTAATTACTATGATATAGATCTAAAGCTTTTCAAAACGCCTTATACTATGTAATATAAGACGAAGAATAATAAATAACTAGAATATTACTTTATATTTATATAATAAGATTATATATAATATATATTACCCTCTAGATAAACTAATACTAATTAGTAAGTGACCTTTCTATTATACTACTATACTATAAATTAATAAGACTTATTATAATAGAAGAAGTAATTATAAAAACCCTATATTTAAGGTTTAAATAAAATAAAAGATTATAAGATTTATTACTTAGATACTCCAGACCCTCTTTACTTTAAAACCTTATTAGGAGCTTCTAAATTATATACTAACTCCTTATAAATAACTATTATTATAATACTAATAACTATACTTAATTTAGTTTTAAAATAAAATACTCCCTAATAGCTATTATTAAGAAGTTAATAACTATATTCAATTTTTACTTATAGGAATATATTTAATAAATATAATAATCCTCTTTAAACTATTACTAGAATTTTAATACTAGAGATTTATAATATTTCTAGCTTTAACTCCTTAAGAAACCTATATAGCTTTTTAAAACCTCTTTTGATACTCATACTTTTATAATAATATCTAAGTAAACTCCTATAAATAAGATACCTATTTTAAATACCCTTATATTTATAATAATAGTACTCTTAAGTATTTCTATCTCTATAGAATTCTACTAATATTTTAATTTAATACTTTTCAGCTGAATTTTTAATCTTAACTATAAGAATATTATAAATAAAAACTTTATAAAAGTCTCTACTTATATAGTATACTAAGTAGCCCTTAATATATATATATAAGACTTTATAATTTAGAATTCTTTCAGATATTTAAAAGTAACTTTAAAGATTAACTTCTAATAACTTAGTAACTTACTAGTATTCCTATAATATACTATTTTAAAGACTACTTTATAGTATATAGTATTAAAATTAATATAAATAGTAATTAAATCTTTATAATACTATACTAACTATCTTAATAATAAGAGTTTATTTTATAGATTTATAAGGAATTTTAAGAAGTTCTAAAATATTATATTAGCTTTAGGAATAATTTTAAGAAGTATTCTAAATAGGTTAATAATTTTATATTAGAAGAATTAGACTTTATTCTACCTTTCTATAATATTTAATTTAAAGTTAAATATATAATACTAGTAATATTTTTATAATAAGAAGTTGAGAGGAAATACTTATAACTAATTTAAATAGCTTATATATTTATAGTATAAGATAGGAGATTTCTATTATAATAATCTATTTTATCTACCCCTTATTTAACTACCTTAGAATTTTTCTAATACTAAGAAGATTATTAAGACTTTAACTAAGAATAATGTTAATATTATAAGTATCCCTTATATCTTACTTCTACTATTCTTTTTAATAATATTTTAACTAAATATACTATAGACTTTATAAAGTTATATAATAAGAATATAATATATAATAGAAGCTTATATAATATATTTAAAATAAAGATCTATATCTTTTATAATTATTACTTCAAGCTTGGTATTTTATATTATATATAGGTTAGTATATTCTTAATTATACTAAAGAATCAAACTATTAAGTATTACTTTAAATATTTAAACAACCCTAACTTTAACCTATAGTTTGAATAGATAACTCGCTATATTAAAAATTATTTCAAAAATAATAAATATTAATAGCTATACTTTTCTAATTAGTAAAATACTACTTTTTGAAGTATTATAATTAAGAACTTTAAGAAGAATAGAAAGGAAGCTTTTAAAGCCCTTATATTAAAACTTATATAGATTTAGAAAACCTTCCTATTAAACTTCTATATAAATACAGTTTTCTATTTCTAGCTTATAAATATATACTATAGTATATTTAAATACTAATTAGCCTTCTCTAGCCCTATAGTAACCTTTTAGAATTTCTATAACTAGTTGAAATTAGCTATAAATAATATTATATTATTTTAAAAATTATAATATATTTAGGATAATAGAGATAATAGCTAGAAGTAAGTTAATAATTAATTTTAAATTAACTATATATATAATTCTTCTTAAGAATACCCCTAAAATACTATACTATATAGTATTTAATATTCCATTTATATAGCTTTATAGAACTTATAACTACTTATTCTAAATAATACTTATCTTTTCTATCTAGCTATATATAGCTATTTAAATAAGAAGTATTATATATATAATAAAATAGGTTACTAGTTTATAAGGTATATCCTTAAGGAGAAATATATTTCTTTTAATTAGTATAAATTAAATATTAATTCTAAAGTATATTTTATAATAGTATATTAAGTTTTTCTTATAAATTATAAAAGTATTAATAGTTTAAATAATAATTTTAAAAAACCCCCTTAAGATTATAAGTTTAATAATACTATTACATAATACTAAATATAATATAATTTTAAAAATAAAACTACTACTTTTTCTAAATAATTTCTAATATTATTTCTTAGTAAAAACTTTCTTATTCTAAATAGAAATTAACTTATAAAAACACTCTAGAATTAAGTAATATTCTATATTTTCACTTAAAATAGTACTTCTAGTAGTAGAAATATTAAAAAAAGTAGTATTATAACCCCTTTATTTATATTTATACTTAAGAGCTATTATTTAAATACTACTTTTTAAAGTATTTTATCTAATCTAAATATAACTAGCTTCTTAATTACTAGGCACTCCTAATTTACTATATTTAAGCAAATAGTTAATCCTTTTATAATTCTTATATCTCTATAAGACAAACTAGTAATAATACATTTTAATAATATTATTCTAATCATTATATTTAGAATAATAAATATATTTATACTACTTAGTATTATTATATTTTATATAATACTATATAATACTTCTTTCTTATTCTGCTTTATAAATATAAGTCGCTTTAATATTATATTTAATAATATTCATAACTAGCTCTATTAAAATAAGAAAGTTATATTAGTTATTTAAAAATAGGGATATCTATAGATACTTTTTAATAAGAAGAGAATAATTACTTCTATATACTTTATAAAGATAGAAATATAGAGATTCTACTACTATTTTAAATATCTAGTTATTATATATTTTTATAATATTTTTAATAAAGCAGGATATCTAGTTGAATATTATACCCTCAAAGTACTTAAGAAGTATTATTACTAATACTAAATATATAGTATAGCTTCTTTATACTTTCATTTTACTATTTATAGTAATATTAATTTTAATTTTAAGATTATTATTAATATTATCTATATTAATAGCTACCTTATACTTTAT
>AMCV02000012.1:677712-688905 GCA_000350065.2 Colletotrichum orbiculare MAFF 240422
ATTAAGACCTTTCTAATATTATTATAATTAATATAAGTATAATATTTTAATCTAAAAACTTTAGATTAAAGGTAAAAATAATAAGATTAATAGTTTATATTATTCTAATTAAAATATATGATAGTATTAGAAAGGTTAAGTAATACTATATATTCTTCTATTATAGATATAAGATCTACTATAATAAGATACTTATTACTACTTAGGAAATATTTCTTTAAATAATATATAAGGTAACTAATAATATTACTCAGTCTAATAGCCTTATATTTATTCTATTTAGTTTTAGAATATACTTCTATTTTATTGAGGATTTAGCTCTTTCTCTAGATATTATTACCTAGGTTTATACTATATATAAAACTCCTAAAAGGATCTACTAAAAGTATACTAAATATACTATTAATACTATCTTAGTAATATATAATAGTCTAGATATTTTATATATTATAATTCTTCTATTCTAATCTATAATATATATATAGTAATAGAAAAATAGCTAGTAAAACTTATACTACCTCCTCGCTATATATAATAAGATATATATCTTTAAGCTCTTTTATAATTCTTAAGAGTTTTAATCTATAGCAATAAAACTATATTTTAAGAATAACTATTGAGAGATCTTATTAAATTTCATTACTAAAATACTAATACTTTTTAAAATATTAATATTAAAACTTTCTTTTAGGAAATCTATAAGAATTAGTATTATTATAATAAGAGACTTAATACCATATAGAGATATATACTTCTATAATAATATTTTGATTTCATCTATAATTATTTCTATAGAGCTTTAGAATACTTAGTAAATACTATAAATTACTATTATTATAAATAATAATAATACTATTACTATTAATAATAATAATCCCCTTTTTATTTAAATAGCTAGTAATATAGTATTTTAATTTTAAATATATGAGATCTAGTTAACTTTAAATCTTATAATTTAGAAGTAGTTTACTTTCTCTAGATTTTAATTAAGAATTTCATTTTATAATATACTTTATAGCTAAGGAATAGTTTAATATAGTATTAATATTTAATTTCTATAAAAAGTATTATTATAATATTTAGATTCCTATTTAAAGAGTTAATTAAAAAAGAAGTTAAAAGTATTATTATTAATAATATTATAAAGATCGTCTAATATAATCCTATTTTCTATAAGAATTATAAGTATTATAAGTTTTATATTATTAATAAAGTTAAGAGTAAAAATACTAATAAGATATATAAGAAGTTAAAACTTATAATCTAAGGTTTTAGAGATAATAATAAAGTTGAAATATTAATGTAATTACTAATAATCTAATAAAGTAGCTAGTAGTTAATTTTAATTATAGTTCTAGCTTTCTTTTAGTATACTAATATAATAATATAGCTTTATAATATTATATAAGCTTATATTTAAACTAAAATAGAATTTATAAAATATATTATAATTAAACTATTTTTATACTTTAAGGATTAATACCCCCCTAGTTTTATTATAACTATTATTAAACTACTATATAGTTTTATTAAAACTAATACTTATTAATAAGTAATATATTCTAAATATTATAAAATATAGTTATGAATAGAAATATTAATATATAACTTATATCTCCTTATCTTATATTCTAAAAATAATACTTTTAGTTTTATAAGTATATAAATTAATAATACTCTTAGCCTCTTAAATACTACCTTTTTACACTATACAAATAAGGAGTTCTGAAAAGTCTTATTTAAAATTAAACTTAAGATAGTCTTCTTAAAAGTAGTACTATTAGTATTTAATAGAAATATCTTATTATTTAATAGTAATACTTTCTATTTATACTAAAAGTACTAAGAATAAAAGCTTACTCTTATTAATATATAAATAATATCTAAAGTACTTAAGAAGTTATATATTAAATAATATATATATAAAGTATACCTTATTTTAATATATTAACCTAAAGTATTATTTAACTTCTCCTATATAGTATAAAAGTAATAACCCTTAAGTAGTAATACTATTATACTTAAGAAACACCTTAAGTAGTAAATGAAGTATTTTAACTATAATTCTAACTTTATACTATTTAACCTCTATAAAATATATTTCTATACTTTTATTAATAGCTTATTTACTAATAATACTAATTTCTTATTTTAACTAGAACTCATAATAATCCTAGGCTAAGAAACTACTATTAATAATAACTAATTCAACTTCTATAGTAATTTTATATACTATTCTTTTATAAAAAATAAAAGAATTATTAAGAATATACTTACTTTAGAGATTTATACTATAATACTTAGTATTAACTTTACTTATACTATAGCTATATTACTTAAGAAAATCCTCTAATATTAAAAACTCCTTTAAATCCTAACTATTATATATACTAATTCCTACTCACTTTATAAGTATCTTATAAAACTTAGTATTACTAAAGAAAAATATCTTATAATTAATATTATAGTATTAAGATAGTTATATAAATACTATAAACTTTATAAAGTATAATAGAATAATAGAAATAATAATATTACTAATACTTTTATAAAAAACATACTAAACTATATTTTGAAGAGATTTATTAATTCAAACTATATAACTATTTGAATAAAAAGATAAGTAACTTAAGCGGAGTAGATAAATAGGTATTTAAATATTATTAAGGCAAAAAGGTATAAATCGCTAAAAGTATTGATTTTTATATAAATAGATAAGTATTAGGATATATAGTAAGAAGAAAAGTTACTAGTATTAGTTATATTATACTATAGAGTATATAGTAATTATATATATTACTATATATATAGTAGTATACTTTCTATACCCTAATAGTAATAAATATAAGATACCTAGCGCTAGCTATAGCTAATTATATAGTAATTAGTAAGTAATCACTATACTATAGATCTGGAGCCTTATATAATACCTCACACTATATAATATAGGAAGAATAATAACAAATAATTAGAATACTACTTTACACCTATATAGCAAGATCACGTACAGTATGTATTACCCTCCGGATAGACTAACAATAATATTCTTCTTTTTCTTATATTAAAATATATTTCCTTTTAATATTCAAAAGCTATTTCATAAATATCTTATTAGTCTTCAAAATAGACATCCTTCTTTTGCATTTATATATAGTAAAATACATATATATTATTAATACTTATATTTCTATTAGAAAGTATAGGTTATTCTCCTTACTATTTACATATAACCTTTTAATATGTACCCACTCATATTTCTATTTCGATTTGTTAAAACACTTTTGTATTTACTAATATAAATTTCTATATCCTAACTACTCTGAATTCTTTTAGAATTATTAATAGAATTTAGATAAAAAGATATAATATAAAATAATAAGGTAGAAGAATATTTATAATTAGTATAGTTTTACTAAATCTTCATAATAAGTATTTGTCTAAGACCTATAACTTTAGAAATATATATATTTCGTAAATGAATTATAATTGTTAACTAGAAGCTTCTTTATAATAGAATTCTATATATATCTTCTAATTTAAATTCCTAAAGATTCTTTGATATAATCTTTGATCTAATGATTATATTCAATAATATATACAAAAGAATAATATAGTTCTACTAATTAAAAGTAAGATTAAAGTCAACATAATTCCCAATTTAATCTATTTAACTATAGTAATCTAAATATATTACCAATAGTAAATAAAACTAATAAGGGATAAAAGATAATTATTATCAATTATTATATATATATATCTATTCATATATGAAATAATACTTTCTTTTGATATTTTATAAGAGCAAGACTTAAAAATAAGAATTATCATATTCATTAAATAAATAGTAATATCTATTTTATCTTAATCAATGTATATCTTTCTCTCTTATATTATCTCTTATAATAATATTTCTTCTTTATACTTTAGATCTTACTATTAGCTATTAAATACTCTTTTTTTAAGTTTTTAAAATATATAATAGTTATATGTAATTGAATAATTATACTCCTGAATATGTATCTAATATTTCCTATATTCTTAATATGTAATATTAACTAACCTTCTATATTATTAAGATATAAGTAAATACTTAAAGAAGATTTAGGAATAGGAGTAATAGATAATAGTTCTATCATATCTGTAGCTTAAACATTATTTGTTATAATACTATAAACCCATTAATTCTCTGTATATCTTTATACAATGTTTCATATAAATATATATTACATAGAAAAGAAATATTATAGGGGTATTTACTATTATTTTATATTAGTAACGTCTCTATACTACTCTTTACAGTCTTGTTATTAAATAGAATAAGGCTTTTTTAAAGATTCCTTTCTTCTTATTATTATAATATTTTGAATTAATTTGAATATTAAGACCGAATACTAAGGTTTAGATAATATTTAGTTTTCAAATCGTGATTATCAAGAGAAGGTATATTATAATATTACAGTTATTAAATTGATCTCTTATTATCTTTCTATCTATTAAATATATATAGAATATTAAGGGATAATAATAAAAAGTAATAATTCATTATAGATCCTTCTCTCTTATTTATATTAATCGTATCATATTGATGATTATACTTTTATTTTAATACGTTAGTAGTGGTTTAGGTTATTGACTGATTATATAATGAATATAAATAATATTAAATTAATAAGTTATTATAAATATGCCTTCCTTCGCTATTTTACTTCATAGATTTCTAGAAGTTATATTAATATCTTAAAATACTATATAGTTATAATAACTTTAAACTATCTTTTTCTACTATATAGGCTTCTAGAAATTTCTTTAACAAGTATTATAAGCTTATTTCTTTAGATTATTCCTTATTAATTTATGATTAAATAGTAATAAATAATACTAATAGTAGTAAAATACTACTAGCTAGTATTAGTTCATAATGAGTAAATATTATAATTAATTAATTGTATAAATAATATATAAATAGTTATCTCTATGTATAATATTTGAATTTAGGTTAATATATATTATATATTATAGGGATAAATCTAAATAATAATCTCTTTATTCTCATTAGTCCAAGTAAGTAGATTAACTGTTTAATTACTTATTACTATAGCCTTAACTATTTCAATACTATATTTAACCTAATAAAAACACTTTTACTTATTAAATAAAAGAAATACTAAAGAGATTACTTTAAGTTTAAAAATAATCTGAAAGCTATTTTAAATAGTACTAAATTTTTTTCATACAATACTTATTATATATTACACCTAGATATCAACTTATTAAGTTAGTTTAAATTTAATAGAATAAGATATTATCCATTTTCTTTATATAAGACTACAGCTCAAGGCCTTAATTATGAAAGGTTTAGATATATAAATAGGATTTATATTACTATATAGACTATTACTTAAAGAATTTGAATTATAATTCTTTAGTTGAAAATTCCTTCTAGTATTTTAGTAGTTATAACTACCTAGTTACTAAATATATTATATAGCTTTATTAATATATATTTATAATTATCACTCTTTCTAAGAATCTTAATCTCTAAAGCTATAATTATTTATTTTCTTGCTATAGTTATAAAGTACTATATGATATTACTAACTATTGTTTAACTGTAATATTTCTCTTTAAGGCTGATTAATATTTCATTATGATGCTATTATTTACTTAAGTGATTTTAATAAGCTGAATAATAGAATTGAGTTTTACTATTATTATCATTAGGCTCTTATTTATCTTTTCTATTATCTGTAAGTATATTTATGATCGCCCTAGCAATATATTAATACTTTTAACTTTCATTATATTATTTTACTAGAAATAGGTTTTTAAGTTCTATTATAGTTTCCTTTAATATTCTATTATATACTTAGTAAATAGTATCCATTCTTCTATATATATATATATATGTTATTATCTTTTGATTGTATATTCTTACCTATATTTATATTTGTAATATTCTTTTGTATCTTCTTCTTAGCTATTTATAGTATTATCTTTTATTTATTTCCTTTTTAATTAAGTTTGCTTACCTTTCTTCTTTTTTCTTATTATTAATATATGGTATAGCTTATAACTATATTCTATAGTTTTATTACCATTACTGTTTCAGGTATTTATTTCTAAGAGCAATAATATTATTTATAAGGGTTTTCTATGCCTTTATGCTAGCAACTATATATTTTGCTTTATCTACCTGTTCCTACTTTATTTTAATATCGAGAAGTTACTTTATATTCCTAGTAAATCTATATTAAAGTTTTCCCCTAGATAAAGACTAAATAGAAATATTATAATACAAGTTGTTTCTCTATACTATCTTTCTTAATTATATAAACATTTATATCTCAGGTGCTATTTGAGCTATATAGTATTGCCTCGGTAATCTAGAATTAAATTACTTATTTCTATACCTTCTTGGAGTAAAATATTATATCTTTAGAATAAAAGGGTAAATTACTCTGTATTTTCCTTAAATGTTTAGTGAAGTGGTAATATATAAGTAAGATTATTTTTAATTCCTTTATTAATATAAAGAAACTGATGTTGGATTTAAAATATCTTTTTAGCAGATACTATTCTTTTATAAATATATAAATATTATATGTCCTATTGCTATAAGTTTGTCAAATACTTGCTTTATTATTATTACAGATTCATTAACTAATTAGATATTTTAGGCTCTAAGAAAGAAGTATTTTATTATCTGTTAACTATATAGCCTGTCTATATTTATAATAATAGTTTTACTATTACTTTAGAATAGTGATATATTTATCTACTTAATTTACCTTATTATATTATAATATTTCTTAGTATTAAAGTCTTTAATTACTTTTGCTTTGTACTTAGAATAATATCTAAGCTCTTCACCTTAGATATAGATTTAACTATAAACTTTACCTAATAATAGTATTTATACTAATACTAGCCTATAACTAGTTAAAATAGTAATAAAATTACCTACTATTATAAGTAATTATACTTTTAGTTCTAATATTACATCCTATAGTAGTAGAAGATCTCATAATAATAATAAGAAAGACTTCATTAAAATTAAAACTTAATATATATAGCTAAAGGTGACTACTAAGGTTATAGAGTTAAGAGTCTTTTTAAACTTCTTAAAAATAGGATAAAATAGAATACTTATAAGAATTAGGTATTTTATAATTTATGATTCTTCTATATCTTATATAATAGAATTGAAATCTCCTTGAAATCT
This sequence comes from Colletotrichum orbiculare MAFF 240422, assembly GCA_000350065.2. Lineage (NCBI taxonomy): Eukaryota > Fungi > Ascomycota > Sordariomycetes > Glomerellales > Glomerellaceae > Colletotrichum > Colletotrichum orbiculare. Next base: position 684,935 of record AMCV02000012.1, read on the forward strand.
ATATAGCTACTTATAAAAGAAGTCTTATAGAATAGGTATAGAAGTCTCTAGCTATAATTACTATAACTAAAGCTATTACTTTATTAGAATAGACCTTAATAAAATCATCCCGAGCGTTGCAATTAATAGGTATTAAAGTCTTTGCTATTAAAAGATTGCTTTAATTTCAAAATAAGTATTATTATTATCTTAGTATTCTTTTTGAGAATAAAGTACCTGAATACTTTATTCTTATTACTAGTAATTAGTTTATCTGTTTTACGTCTACTTTAAATATGTTCTTTAATGTAAATAGTATTTATTCCTTTTCATCTTATAAGAGTAATAGTAAGAATAGTAATAAATATTGGATGTTTGGGATTATAGAGAGGTTTTATAGTTTCTCCATTGCCTAATTAATAATATTAATATAGCAATATTTACTACAAATAATTATATTTCTTCTATGAAGCTTTATTTAGTAAATCTTTGGTATTATTCTACTTCTAATAATATTGTTATGTCTAATATTAAAAGAGAATCTAAAGATAACAATATTTAGGAAGAAAGATTTCCTATAGAGAAATGTAAGACTTATTCAGATATTATTATATTTACTTCTATAGCTATTATATCCAGTACTTATTAGTTTATTATTCAGAAGTTTATTATTTTTAAAATTACGATTTCTAAGAAAACTATTCTAATCACAAGGATTATTACTATAAAAAAAGCTTTTCTTATTAAGAAAGCTATTATATTTATAGTATCTATCATACTTATTATACTTATTATTTTTATATTCTTTTCAGAAGGAAGTAAGGAATATTTCTATAAGAATATATTTCAGTCTTAAGTATAAAGACCTTGTTATTTTCTATATGTTAGTTGAGTTATTGCTAAGATATATAGGTTTTCTGGTTTAGAGACATATATCTTAAAATCATATTTAAGTTGTAATTTTCTTGTTTGGAATCTATTCTTTAGTATAATGTTTGAGTTATTTTAAGTAGTTAATACAATTATTATTTACCTTTTGGCATATTATTACTAAGTCATTATAGTATTAATCTTAGGCTAATTATTCTACTTTTATAATATTAGAGTCTTATATATTTAGCCTCCTACCTAATAAGTAGCCTTATATAATACCTAATAAATAATTTCAATGATATAAAAATGCCTAGTTATATATTATAGCCTATATATATTTCTATAGGTAAATATAATCAAAGGGCTTAATAGTATAAGCACTAGTATAGACTTAGTTCTAATCTAAAAATATATAAAAGCTAAAAAGTGATAGATTAATAATTAGATATACAAATTTACTAGTATAAGCCTTATAATAGTATATTTAGAGAATTATAGCTTAATATATTAGTAGTAGCTTTACAATATTAAACTTGTTATAATATTATAAGTAATATAAACGTATATTAGCTACAAACTGATAGTATTACTATTATATCTAAATGATAGAAGCTATAAATATAAAATGGAATAATTGAATACTAGCTAATTCTTCTTTAAAGTGTAAGTTCATAGCTATTTATAATAATACTACTAATCATAATAATAATAATAAGAACAGACTATTCTTGAAAACTATTACTGTTTTAATCCCTATGACTTTAATAAAGATATTAAGTTTATAAAAGTAATCAATAATTATAAAAGATATAGCTATTTCTATAAAAACTTAAAAAACGAATTATATATAAAGGTAAATTTATTATTTTCCCTAGCTTCTTGAAGATAGCTATAGCTATATATAGCTTTAATATATTATTAGAGGACAAGGTTGTTTATAGAGCGAAAGTAAAACAAAATTAAAGTAATAAAGAAGAATCTAGTATTTAAAAGTAAAGTATTTAAAAATAACTCTAAATACTTGAAATATGTCTTAGAAGTATTCGATTAGGTACTACTTCATTCCTCTACTTTCTATAATATTAGACTTTTTACTTTTTAAATATCTAAGTAGTTTTCTATATATTATTTAGATTAGCCGTAGTCTTTTATATATTATATTTTATAAGCCATTTCACCTATATTATAAGTAAGTATTTATTAACTCTATTTCTTTGTTGTTATATAATTCTTTCTATTTCCTTTTCCCTAGGATTATTGTCTAATTTAGGGAAAATAGTCTAGCTATTAATATTTCTTTATCTTTTTATTTATAGTTTAGATAAAGAAATAGAGACGATATTCCATATCTAGTAGTATCATTCTCGTAAATATGTTTTATATACTTACTTCCTAATCTTCTTAGCTATGCAAACTCTAATATATCTTAGTATTCATTTCTTATATTTGAATATAAAGTTATTTGATAATAGCCTAATAATTATTCTCTATATATATATATATATACTTAGTTATCTTTACTCTATATTGAGAAATATATATAAGTTCTTTATTCTAGATATAGATTTACCTATACGTTTTATATAATAATAATATCTATACTAATACTAACTTATAACTAGTTAAACTAGTAATAAGATTACTTATTTTTATAGATAGTTATACCTCTAGTTCTAATATTTAGCCCTATAGTAAAAGAAGACTTTATAGTAATAATTAGAGAAAGATTGATAAAGATTAAGGCTTAATATATAAAGCTAAAGGTAACTGCTAAAATTATAAAATTAATAGTCTTTTTAAATCTCTTAAAAATAGAAGAGAATAAAGTATTTATAAGAGCTAGGTATTTTATAACTTATTATTCTCCTATATTTATACTTTTATAGTAAATTTAAAATTTCCTCAAAGTCTAGATAACTATCTAAGAAAATAGATATATAAAATAAATATAGCACTTTTTTCCTATAATCTTTACAAATAGAAATATAAGTATTTTCTAATAAGTTTCAACAATATAATAAGTATTAATATTAAGAGATATATTGTATATATTTAGAAGAAATTATATTATTATCTAATTATATACTATTATTAGTTTATAACTAGTAAATATTATAATCAATTAATTATATAAATAGTATATAACTAGTTATCTCTATTTATAATATCTATATCTAGGTTATAGTGTGTATATATACGCCGTATACTATAGGGATAAATCTATATAATAATCCCTTTATTCGTATTAGTTTAAATAAGTAGGTTAATTATTTAGTCACCTATTACTATAGTTTTAGCTACCTTAGTACTACAAATAACCTGATACTAGTAATACTCTTTTTTATAGCTAAAATATATTAAATACTAAAATTAATATAAAATGTAAAAATAGTATAAAACGTAAAAATAGTATAAAATACAAGATAAGTATAAAATTGCCTCTAGTTATATAAGTCCTTTTAAATATACTAAAAACTATAAAAATACTATAAATAGTATTTCTCTATAAAAATACGCTTTTTATTTAATACTACATTAGGTACTTTAAGCTCCTATTATAATATACCTCTTTCTCCTTCTATTACCTTCCTCTTATTATCTTATATATCCTCCTTTTACCTTTATCTCTTCTTCTTATTATTATTAATAACTTTTATAACTTATCCCTCTATTTATATTATTACCTTATTTATTATTATAAATTTTTTAAAAGTTTAATTATTAAATCCCTTAGTCATACTATTTATAAAATTATCTTTATTATTAATCTAATAGATCTTAAAAATCTCCTTTTATTTATATAATTATTAAAGTACTATAATATTAATTATAAGATATTTCTCTTTAGTAATACTTAACTTAATAAAATACTTATAGAAAGAATAAGAATTAGTATAAACTACTATTAATATTATTAGTATCTTTAAGTATTTAATTATTTACCTAAAAGTAGTAGAAATTATATATTTTATATTAACTCTTATAGTTATACTATAAACCTTAGAGGCTAATATGCTTTATTTAATTCTTTTTAACTTAATAGAAGAAAAATAAATATTATTACCTTTAAGTTTAAAAATATTATTATCCTTATTATATCTCTCTATTCTTAGGATAAT
>AMCV02000012.1:710641-721885 GCA_000350065.2 Colletotrichum orbiculare MAFF 240422
AATATAAGTAACTTGCTTTATAATACTTTATACTATTAGGTTTTTTTTTGTTATATATTCAACTATTTTTAAATAGAACCTATATAGGTTTTCTATTAGTAAGTACTAAGTAGTATTATATTTACTATTATTATATATAAATATAACTTCCTTGAGTTATACTATTTAAATAATAAGTAAACTATTAGTAAATACTCAAAAGTAACTTTCTAATATTCAATATATTTATTCTATTTAACTATCTATTTATAAGTAATATACTATTGATAGTTATTACTTAATTAGTCGTTTTATTATAAATCCTTTTTAAAATTAGTTTGTAAGGAGTTTGTTTTTATTATTAATAATACTTTCTAAAGTACTAAATTAATATTCTATTTCTTTATAGAGTATTACTACTAGGTTTATAGTTATTATTTTTTTTATTATTAGAATGAATATTATAAACTTTATAAATTTATTTATAATAATTAAAATAGTATTATATATACTATTATCTTAATAAGTATTCTCTAGAAGTTTTGTAATAAAATTTCTAATAATTTCTTGATATAGTCCTATTAGGATAAGTAGAAATTATAACTAGTTATATAGTTTATATCTTAATATCTTGATTTTTTAGTAGATTTAATATAATATTATATAGTTCTATATATTTATAGTTATATTACTTTCGTAGAAGTTCTATTTTATAAAGTTATAAGTCTTATTAGTATTTATATAGTTTATTTTATCCTTATTATAATATAAGTAAATGATTTTATATCTTAGGGATTCTATACTAAGTATAATTAGGTTTTTTTAGAAGAGGAGTATTCCTTCTATATTTATTAAGTAGTGTTTTTAACTACTAGTTATTTCCTAAGTTTTCTCTATATATATCTACTAGTCTTTATTATAAGTCTGTAGTTTTTTAATGATTTATTTAATATTCTTAAAGTTTCCTATAAAGTATACTATTTTATCTTTTATAAAATTTCTTACTAATAAATATAGAATATATTAGATTAAAATAATAATCCTAGTTCCTTATAAGTTCTCTTTACTTATTAGTGCTTATTAAGTATTCTCTATTATCTTATATATTCCTTTACTATAGGTAATTATAATTATAATTATTATAATACTTCTAATATATTTAAAAAAGTAGTATTCTTAAGGAGTTGAATATTTTCTACTTCTAGGTTTAGCTTTTATACTTAGGTACCTTTCTTATATCTATATTATTTAGGTAAAAGTCTTTATTAATTCTAAGTTTTTTTTAGTTTTAGTAACCTTCTAATAGGTATCTGTTAATAATAGTTTAGGGAGTTGTAGTTTATTTATAAGGGTTAGTAGTATACTATAATATTCTACTTCTTCTTTTATATAATTTAGCTATTTAAATAATCTATTTATTAGATTAGTAGTTTTAAGTCAATACTTGAGATTAAAGTTAAATATTAAAAGCTTATAAATCTAATAGGCAAGTTTTTTCTAAACGTTCTATATTAATCTTATAATAATACCTATTAGGGTTTAATACTTTGTTAGAATTATGAATTTCTTTAAGAGTTCTATTAGGTAATATTCTTAGTAGTTAAAGCTTTTAATAATAATTAGTAGTTCTTATTAGTTTGTTTTTTATTTTTATTCTATTTTACTAAGTTTTTTAGAGTAATAAGTAATTAGTTACTATTGGTTTTCTACTTTTTATAATAAGATGCTTAAGATTGCTTATTATAATATATTTACTTCTATTTTAATATTCCTAATAGGGTTTTAATACTCGAGATTAATTATTAAGTAGAAAATATCTTATAGTACTAAGAATATAGATTTTATACTTTCTAATTAAAAGAAGACTTTCTTCTCTATCTTTTTTTTAAAAAGTACTATAAATAGTATTATTACTTTTAAATAATTAGTAGTAAATTTATAATAGAAGTTGTAAAAACCTAAGAATATTTAAAGTTTTTTAAATATTTCTAATAGCTTCTATTTAGTAATAGTTTGGATTATTATTAAGTTTATTTTAACTTTTTCTTAAGTAATTATATAGTTTAGAAAACTTATTTTTTCTATATAGAATTTATATTTAGAAAGCTTAGCAAAAACATATATGTTATATTGCTTGGTAAGTACTTATAATAGTATTTTAATATAATCCTTTTAATGCTTATTATATATATTATAATATTATCTATATATATTATATAGTATATATTAATTAAACTAGTAAATATATAGTTAATATATATTTAGAAGGTTACTAGTATATTAATAAGACTAAATAGTATTACTATGTACTTATAGTAATTATATTATATCTTAAATACTATCTTCTAATAATCTTCTGATTTAATTTCAATATAATAATAGGTATTTTTAAAGTTAATTTTTAAAATCTATATTGCTTTTTATAGTCTATGTAGAAACTTACTAACTAGTAGTAATAAGTAATAGTTTTTAATTATAATCTTATTAAAGCTTTTATAGTTAATATAGAAATATAGAGAATTATTTTTTTAGAATAAAAAGATTAATATACTTATTTTATTTATAAATAATTATATATATCTATTTACTAGGTTTTCTATAATATATATTTTTAATTCTTCTAACTACTCCTTATTTAGTAGATATATAGGCTTATAAGATAGTTTCGTCTTTGATTCTAGCTTAATAATATACTTAGTATTTTTAAGGATTAAAATAGATTTTATTTTAATTTTATTAAATACTTTTTACTTACTTATAAGTTCTTTAGGGATATCTATAGTTGTGATAATCTTATTTCTTTCTCTAAATACTTCTATATAAGCTTTAAGATTTTTTCTTATCCTATTAATATATAATATATAGGTAGTCTTATTATTTTTAATAATCTTTTAAGTAAATATTTCTAGTTTGATAATAGATATCTATTTGTAATACTAGGTGTTTATCTAGGTATTTATTATAATACTTTCTTAACTTATAGAATATTACTTTAATAAGAAGTCTATATATCTTTCTAACTAGTACGTACTAGTAAATAATTAGTATAATTTCTATAAGTAACTATTTGAGTTTATAAAAAAGAATATTAGTTAGTATAACTTCTCTAGTTTTAATACTAAGTTATTAAATCTTTTTAAAATAAGTATAGTTATTTTAGTTAGAATTAGTCTTAGTAATATAGCTAGCTACTTACTAATAAGGTTTACTTATAAATATAAGTTTATATTTATTACTACTTCTTTTTTCTTAATATTCTAGAGAATAATTAAAAAGTGTTTAGCTATTTTTTCTATAAAAACTAACTTTTTAATTAGTATAAAGATTATTAGTTTTATCCTTATATTTATTTATTTCTCTAGATCTCTTTAATATAAAGGTTAGTATCAATTATTTTCATTAAAATATAAGATTTTATAATGTTCTATTTTTAAGTAGCTATTAGTATCCTATTTATACTTACCTTATTCTTATAGTTTATAGCTTTATACTTAGTCTTATTATATATAAAGTAAGTTTTTACAATCTATAGTATAGTTGATATATATATAGTTTTCTAATTTAGAGTAAGTATAATATTATCTAACCTATTAGTATCTTATTACTAATTGTTTAATATTAATAGAATTAATAGTCCTATTGATCTTATTATTTATCAAAGTAGGAGTAGTTAGAAAGATTATAAATTTATATATAAATACTTATATTTCCTATTTTGTATTAGTTTGCTAGTATGATGTTATTAGAGTTCTTATAGTCTTTTGGTTTCTATTGTAATATTTTTAGTTTTTAGAATTAAGATTTTAAGTTTCTTTTTTTTAAATTTGAATATAGTTACTAGAAGTAGATAAAAGCTTCTCTTTTATTCTATTTGAATCTAAATATATTTAAATTTTAATATAATATTAATTACTTAGTATAATACTATATAGGTAATTAGTATTCTCCCTATAATATTTCTTTAAGCTTTTATTTATATAATCTTTCTTATATTTCTAGGTTGATATATTATTAGTAAATCAATATAATAAAGTTAGTTTAGATAGAGTTATCTTCTAGGTTAGTCTTATAGTTTCTCTATTCTATCTAGAGTTAGAATACTAGTTTTATAAGTACTTATTAGATCTACTAGTTAACTATACTATCTAATTAGATTTAATAGCTATTCTTAATAGTTATAATCTAATTATTAATTTATTTAATAATAAAAACTTTTTTTATTATTCTATAGTTATATAAGAGTAGTCTTTCTTAATTTTTAGGTAGTTTGAATATTACTAATTATTTAGCTAGTTATTAGATAAAGGTTATAATCTACTCCTTATAAGCTTCCTACTACTTCTATATTTATTTTTAATATATTACTATTTAGAACTATATAATTTTAAGTATTTTATTTATAATACTTATTAGGTTTAGTCTAGGTGGGAATAGTAGCTATAATAATACTTAGGATTACTTATTAAATCTAAATATAAGTTACTAAGGATTTAGTAATTACTTAGATTTAAGAAGTATAATAGAAGTTATTCTACTTTTTCTTTTTATATTAAAAAAAGGGTATTTTCTTTCTTAATATATATCTTATATAAAGTTATCTAATAGGTATTTCTTTTTAACTTCTTTAGTATACTATTAGTAAGAACTTATATTAATACTAGGTTCTAATTTGTCTTAATTAGTATATAAGAAGTATTTTTCTTTAGAAGTGTTTTTTCCTAGGATTACTATCCCCTTATTATTATTACTTTACTTATTTAATTCTTAGTAATAGTATAATATTATACTAATAGTCTTATTATATATTTCTACTAAGTTAAGTATTAATTATTAAAGTTTATTAAGGTTTATATTAGGTTTGCATTTATAGGGTGGCTATTTTCTATAGAAATAATTATTATTCAATATCTTTACTTATACTAGTTATTTAAAAGATTAAATAGAAGTAATAGGATTATAAGAATATAGCTTAAGGTCTTAATTAGGAAAAGTTTAAATATGTAGATAGGATTTATATTACTATATAGATTATTACTTAAAGGATTTAAATTATAATCTTTTAGCTGAAAATTCTTTCTAATACTTTAGTAGCTGTAGCTAGCTAGTTGCTAGATATATTATATAGTCCTATTAATATATCCTTATAGTATTTATATAGTAAGATTATATATAGTATATATTACTTTCTAGATAAACTGATAAAAACCTTATAGTAATAGTTCAAAAGAGTTTTATTATTATAATATTTATTATTATAAAACTAAGATTAAATATTCTAAGAAATGTACTTAGAAATAAAAAAAGGTATTATAATTATTTATAATTAAAGTATTTATATAGTTTAGATTTTGAAGCTTATAATACTATTCAGTCTAGAAATACGATTATCTTTAAGAAACTTAATTCTTTTAAAAAGAATTCTCTATTATTAATAATACTATTATTACTAAGTCTAGTTAGTTTTATAAAGAAAGAAGTCTAATTAACTTAATTCTAATAATTCTTCTTAGAATCTGACTATTATTAAGTCTAATAGAATTTGTAATTCTATTTAAAATAGTACTTATTCTCTTCTTCTTAATAAAATTAATAATAGTTATTATAATTTAGATCTTTCTTCTAATAAAGAATTAAGTAGTCTTTTGTAACTTATATTTGTTAGATCTATTCTAATATCAAAATAATTTCTATTTCTCTTATTTTAATAGAAGTAATAAAGAGTTCTAAATATTCCTTGACAAATAAATCGTATAAAACTCGCTCTATAAATATATATTCATATAACCTTTTACCCTAAGTAGTTCTTATATTAAGAAGGTAAATATATAACGCTTTACTTTCTTATAGAATACTAGAAATAGTTTTCGGTATATATATTATAGTTATGGTATCTTATATGCTATACCTATAATAGTTTATTAATTATAGTTATATTATAATATATATTCTACTTTAGCTTATATATTATAATTATAGTATATTATGCGGTATAATTATTATAGCTTATACATTATACTAAGATATATATACTATAATTATAGCATCCTATACGTTATAGCTATAGTAGCCTATACGCTATAGCTATAACTAGAATTCTAAAATAAATCTTCTTTATAAGAACCTTGATACTTTTATAAATAATAGTTAGAAATAATTATTTGTATTCTCAATCGAATTACTATTTCTCTCTCTAATTAACTATTATTATGAAGAATATTTTGAACAAGTCTCTATGTTGAGAAAACTACTTTTATTATATCACGTTTCTCTTAATTTTATAGTTATCTATAGTAATAACTTAGTTATTGATTTATTTACCTATTTGTCTATTCTAAGAACCTATTAGTCTAGTTTTTCCAAATTCAAAGACTTTATATTTGATTCTCTAAAAATTTAGTTTCATTGTTTACATATAAAAGTAGAATATGATAATAATGTCTACGAAAGTCTCTATTTTTTTTACTTTTATAGAAACTATATACTGTGCTAGAATTACTCTCTTTTTATGAAAAATTAATTTCATTGAATAAGTTAGTTTAATACCTAAACATCCGATTTCTCCATTTATTTTAGGTTTTTTTACTTCTTTGGATATTCGAGATTTATTCTTGATTGATTACTTTTTTCGAATTATTTTCAAGTTTATTTCCTCTTTAGATTGGAATTATTTCGATACAAAAGAAATTAATATATATAGAAAATTGATACTTTCTATATCGAATTCTACGTCGATCTTTAATCAATTTTATAGAGTAAGAAATATTAAATGTATTCAAAAAAAGAAATACTGAGATTTAAATTTCTGATTTTTAGAATTATGATTTGAGTTATATTTCTATTTTAAATAGAAAAGAAAAATGTTAATGTTTAATTTAAACCTTTTAGAAAGTACAGTATTTTCTATTCTATATATTATAAGACCTTTTAGCCTTTCTTAGAAAAAGCCTTATAATTATATATTTTACTAATCTATTCTATTTTAGGAAAACAGATGGTAACTGTAGAAAGATTACTATTTCTAAATTAATAAGAGATGGTAATTACAAAACTTAGTCTATTTATATTCAAATTTTGTTTATTAGTAGATAGGTTTTTATAGATATTATTAAGCTTAGTCTTTCTAAAAGAAAGGATACAAATGAAAAAACTTTAAGTTATATATAACTATATTATAAAAATAGCTTTTTTGAGTAATTAAAAAGAATATAATTGTTTTGAAGTATCTAAATATTAATGAGACTTCTATAGATTCTCAGGATTACTAATAAATCATTAATTTATCAAGTATTTCTAATACTATTTTAAGTAATTTTAGTAGTATAGAAGAGTTTCTAAATAAGATTAAAGAATGAACTACTAATCTATTTAAGAGTAAGTTTGAATAATTTAAATCAATAATTATAATATATATCTTAAATAGTTTTTACTCTAACTATAAAGGTTTTATTATTTCCATAATTTAGAGTTTTAAATCTAATGAATCAACTTATACTTTAGATTTTCTATTATTTAATTTACAAGATAAATCTAGAAGAAAAAATAATAACTTAGTTAATTATACTAAAGGTACTTAGAAAAAGAAGAATTCTAGAACTCTTAAAAAACCCTATAAAGATAAGAAAGAATCTTTTATAAAGATTATAAGAAACATAATTATACTAAATAGCATTTTGCCCATCTTTATCTTAAGTAAGTTATAAGTTGGTAGAAGAATAACTTTATGAAAGTAATAATAAACATAAGAGAAAATCTAAAAAGAAGAATTTAAAACCTATTAATATTATTATAACTAGAACTAAAGAAAATAAGTAAATAGAAAATAGATTATTAGAAAATCAAGAAATTCCTAAGTCTAAGGAACTTATTTTTAAAGATATAGATATTGATATATTTTCTAAAGAACACAATACTTTGAAAAGTATAAGAATTATCTAAAACCTTTATATAAAAGGAAATAGTAATAGTAATATAACTCTAAGTTTTCTAGGAAATAAATAGGTTACTAGATATTGGAGAAGTTTAATTAAGGAAGAAAAAGTTAAGGAAACCATTCAATTTTCCTTAGATGTAGCTATTACTAATTATATAATTAAAGATAGATCTATATTATTTGAAATGAAACCAATTTTAAAAAGAATTAAATAAATAGGTACTATGAATTTATAATTAGAATAATCTAAGATTTGAAGACATTGCTAAAAGAATATATTTTTATATTAAAGAAATTTCATTATATTCTAGACTGAGGAGTTAGTTTATTATTTCAAATTAAACTTGATATTATAATAACTATATTAGGTTTTCAAAAATACTTATCCTATGTAATATAGAAAAGAATTCTACTTTAATAGTAGGATTTAAGAGAAATAATTTATACCAATTTAATATCCTTTTCTTAAAGGGATGTTGTTCTCTTTACTATTATATTACAAAGTAGTTAGCTTTTATGTAACTATTAAAGTCATACTAATATAAACGTAGTAAATAGTTTGGAAAAGAATACTTTATATTTATTTTATAAAATAAATAAAACAGATATTTGATCTTATTGTAAATCTATAGTAAAAAAAGCTTTACTAATAACATAAATAAAAGTGATAAATAATAAAACTAAAGTCTTTAATATTTGAATTATATTAGTTTAGATTTATATAGATTTATAGTACTTATAGTATATAATAGATGTAATAGATTTATTCTATCTATTAATAAATTAATGAGGTTTAGTTGGGGTTTTTTATTTAAAGCTAAATTAGCTAAAAAGGTTGAAAAGTCTTCCTTGAATTTAAAGGGTTGGTAAATAGTAATAATAATAATAATAATAGAAAGATAAAAGAGTTCAATACTAATAGAAGTAATGAATTTACTAATATAAGAATAAAAGATATTTATTCTTCTTTTAATATTGTTTATAATATCAGACTTCTTTATACTTAAAAGGTAAATAGTTTGATAGAAAGAGTAATGGGAATTCTAATAAATAAAATTAGAATATCAATTTATTACTTCAACATATATCTACTTAATATAGTAGTTTAACGTATAGCTAGCTTTTACTATTTATAGTAAGAGTAGTAGGTTAAAATCTTATAATAAGCAAGTATAACTAGTAGTTATAGACCTTCTAGTTATGTGAACTAAATATTATAACTACTACTAGCTATTAGCTCTTACTAATGGCTAGTAATAGCTAATAACTATTAACAGCTAGTTATAGATATTAATACCTAGTAATAAGTATTAATAGCTAGCGGTAAGTATGATATACTCATCTATCACAATCTTGTAAAGAGTAATTATAATAGATATAAGTATATATATACTTTCTATTTATTAGTCATTATATTTAACTAACTGTATTATTACTAGTTGAGTTTTATCTATTTAAATAGTTCTTTAGACTTAGTATTATCCATAGAGTATATAGAGTAAGAGCTAACTATTGAGTATAGCTTCTTTTAAAGAGTCCTGAGAGCTATATGACTTTAGATAGATTAAAGACCTTCAATATAACAAATTACTTAAATATCGTTTATTATTTATAGAGAGATATCTTAATAGTTTCTATATGAATATATATATATATAATAGAACTTTTTATCATTCTATGAATTTTAAGATTCCCTATTAATTAAAAGAAATAATGTTTGATATAAATAACATTCAGGTATAAAGTAGTTTCTATTAATATAGAAATGAAAACCTTAATTCTATAAAATTAGATATAAGAGTTTGTGAAAGAGCTATTATAGTTTATAGAAATAATACTTATAGAATTTAGAGGTTTGATAAAAGAAGAGCTATATAGTCTAGAAATATGAAAATCCTAGAAAGTACTTTTTGTACTTTGGAAAAAGAGTTATTTTCATCCATTGTTTAAGAAGAAATTCTAATATTTATAGATTTAAGTAATTTAACAAGAATCTTATTTCAAATCTAGATAATCCTATTTCTAGTATAGATTAAAATAATAATTTAGTTACTTCTATTTTGTACTTGGAATAATATCTAAGCTCTTCATCTTATATATAGATTTAACTATGAATTATACCTAATAATAATATGTATACCAATACTAGTTTACAACTAGTTAAAATAATAATAAAATTACTTATTATTATAGATAATTATACTCTTAGTTCTAATATTTAACTTTATAATAGTATAAGAGCTCGTAGTAATATCTATATAAAAGAGTTTTATTAAAACTAAAGTTTAAAATATATACTTAAAAATAACTACTAAAGTTATAAAATTAAGAAATTTTATAAACTTCTTGAAGATAAAATAAGATAGAATACTTATAAGAGCTAGGTATTCCACAATTTATTATTCATTTATAGCTTTTATTATAGAATTAAGATCTCTTTGGAATTAATGAAACTATTTATAAAATAATACTTATAAGAAAGGTATAGAAATATGTAGTTATAATTATTATAATTAGAATTATTAGCATATTAGATTAAACTTTAATAAAAGTCTTTTAAATACTATAATTAGTAAATAGGTTATAGATATTTGAAAAAGAATTATATAGTTATCCTATTAGCTACTATACTAAACTAATAACATTAGAGATTAAGTACTCATTGAATAATATTTTAACATTAATTCTTTACTATAATACTAGTCGTTAAATATTTTATAATATTATAGTGATATAATTATAAGAGGTTTAAGAGTTATCTAGTTATACTAAAAATACTAGTATCTATATAAATATTAGTTATATATTTCAGCTATATTTAATTAATATATTAAAGTTATTTACTAATAATAATAAGCCGAGTCCTACTATATTTATATAGAAATTATAAGTTAGTTTGAATTAGTAGCAGAGAATCTTTATATTAGTAATATAAAGTTCTATCTTAGGAATAAGTAAAACTTAGTTTGGAATAGGAACATTAAGGTTATAAATATTGAAGTTATAATAAATATTTAAATAGAGTACTTATAATTAGTAGTAGTTAAATATCTCGAGATATTTGAATTAAATAAAGTTATAAAGAGATAAGGGTATAAGGGTATAAAAGTATAAGCTTATGATAGAAAGAGTTGTTAGTTATTTATTATTAAAGAGGTTGATATAGGATAGGTATATTAATGACTATAGTTACAAGAGGTTTGGCCTTCGATTAACTACAACTAACTATAATAATTAGTAAGAAATAGGAGGGTTAAAGTTTCATTTCAGGGAGTAATATATCTATTGATAGTTGTAGTAGAGAGTGAACTATAGGACTTTCTCGATTAAAGTAA
>AMCV02000012.1:725756-736088 GCA_000350065.2 Colletotrichum orbiculare MAFF 240422
GACTTAGTTTTTATATTAATAATAATCCTCTTTAGAAATAAAAGAAAGGTATAAGTCCCTAAAATCCTTCTTAAAATATTACTATTATAATATAAGAAATTACTAAAAACTATAGAATACTTTTAAAACCTTTAGAACTTTATTCAATATCTTATATCCCAGAAGTATTTATATATAGATCTCTTTATTAATCTTAATATAAAGAATAATACTTACTATATTATATTATAAAAGTTTAAAATTAAAATATATAATAGTTATTATAAATACTTTAAATAATATTCTTATAAATATTATTATATAGATATTATATTTATTTTTAAATTACTAATCTCTTCTTCTAATTAGATAAGTTTTTAACTTTAGTGACCATTTATACTTATTAAGTTTATAAGTATAAATCTAGTAATATTTAAGGATTATTTAGCTTCTTATAGTTAGCTTATTAATTTTAATCTATAATTATAAGATTTAATAACTTATTAGATATACTTCTTTAACTTCTTAAAACTTTTAAACTAATAAATAAATATTTTAAAAACATATATTTTTCTTCTTTTTATAATTTAAATATTCTTTTTAACTTATAAACTACGAATAAGATATTAAGAAGAGAAATAACTCTTATTAATATATATTTTTAAAACTTAAGGATTTTATACTATATTATAATAACTAGGATCCTTATAATTCTTCAACTTCTACCTCCTAGAAGAATAAGGCTAAGATCTAGTAAGAGCTTTATTATAATAAATAGTCGCTAAATACTTAGTATCCATACTAAAAACAGCTATATCTAAATATACAACATTTAAATATATAGTATCTATAGTAGTATTTATAACTATATTAAAAACAACTATACCTAAAGAAAAACAAATTTCAGAAGCTACTAATAAGTATATAGTAGTAATTATACTATTAGGATTAACTCTTATAACTACTAGTAAGTTAAGTAATATAATAAGCTATACTATAACCTTAATAGCTATACTATTAGAAGTAATAATAACTATTATAATAGTATTTATATACCTTTTTAAGTAATAGTCTTCCTTTATAGAAATAATATTGGTATAACTATTTAGTAGTAAACCTATAGTAATAATACTTCTAATTCTAGAGATTTTAATACTTACTCCTAACTGTAGAGACTACTTAAAACCTCCTGATTATCCCTACAACTTACTTTATAAAAATACTACTTTATATAAAATTGTAAATTAGCTAATAGTAATTTAAAATAGCTATATTCTATAGCTAGAAACCTTTGAAACATATAAGATTCAATAAGCTATAATAAAGTTAGTTTATAACTCCTAAATTTAATAATATAACTATTGCTATATACTATTACTAAACTTTATATAAATTAACTTTATAGTATTTATTTACCGCTTATTAACTAACTCTACTCTATAAGAATTATACCTATATAATATACTTCATATATTTTAGTATAAAGATTAATCCCTACTAAAGTTCTATACTAAATAGTTAGTAATTTATTAAGCTTTAAATACTCCTATAGAAGTATTAAGACTTTATACTTTTACCTTCTTCTATTACCTTAAGATTAAGTTATAATAGTATTTATAATACTAGAAGTTTAATAATTAGATATTTAAAACTATAGTTCTAATAGCTAAATATTTCTAAAAGATAGTATAGCTTTATAAGGAGGGCTTTAGTAGTATTGAAAAGAAAGCTATACTTAGTATTAAGTAGGCTACTGATTATAATACTACTACTAAGAGTTTAATACCTAATTACTATAGGCAAACTAATACTTTAGAAAAAGCCCTAAAATAACTATACTTCAAAATCTTATATAAAGTATATAGCAAGTTAAGCTATACTATAGCTATTTATTATTATAATAAGTTCTATATATTCTACTAGAAATTAAACTATTTTATAAGAGTTTATTATAATTGCCTTATTACTAAAAGTATAATACTAAAGGAACCCTAGAGCTATATTAAACCTAAAGCTAGGAATTTATAGTATAGTAAAAGTATTCTAAAGGGTAGATAATCCGGCAAATATATACTAATACTTTAGTAGCCTGATTAGCTATAGGAAGCCTTAAATATCTAATTAGTATTAAGATATCCTATAGGAAGCCTTATAAGTATAGGAAAGAATTAGACACCTTAGGATTTACTTTAAAGATTTCTAGTTAATATACTAAAGTTTTACTAATAGGTAGGAAGCCTTATGTTAATAAACCTATAAGAAGTCTTATTAACTTAATATAACAACAAAAGCCTAATATATTAATATACATATAGGAAGAACCTTATATATTAATATATATATATATATAATAAGCCTTATCTATTAATACATATATAGGAAGAACCCTTCTAAATTTAGAACTATTATTCTATTATTTCAACTATGATCTCAATTGCTAAAAAGTTAGTAAATAGCTAGTAAAGCTATTAAAGTAACTATATAGTAATTATAAGCTTTAAAACCTAAAGCTTCTAAAAGAGGGGATAGTTATAAAGATATATATTCTATAACCTATATAGAAAATTAGAATAGCTAAGATTATCTTATATTATATAATATAATAACCTAAGGTTACTATAAGATAAAAGCCTTCTTATAATTACTACTAGTTAGCCTATTAAGTTGAAGTCCTATAACTTATAGAAACCTACTTTTTACTATTACACCTTCCCTCACTATAAAACCCTTATACCTTCTCTTAATAATAACAATTTAAAAACTAGAAATTATCTAAATCTTAGAATTTAAACTATAGTATTTAAATTAGCTTGAGATATTATACTAATAAGAATAAAGAATCTTTAAAAAAGAAGTTTTATTCTATTTAATAAAGAGATTTTAAGACGTAATATAGAAAGACTAATAAGATAAAAAAATAATAGATATTCTTATAATACTCTTCCTTTATATAACATATATTTATAATAAGCATTCTACAATAATATTGAGACAATCGGTAGAACTATAATATTGTAATAGATAATACTAAAGCTAAAGGTATTAAAAACTAATATCTACTACTCCTATTCCTAAGTACTTCTTCAGTATTTATTTATATATTAATAATATAGAAGATTAATTGATATTAGTTGATAATAATATTAGAAGTATCAGATAAATATTCAATTAAATAGTTATATAGTTAAATATAATTACTACATATTTTAGAAATCTAAAATGGAAGATATGAAATAATGAATAATAAGAACTAAAATATAAACAAAGAATAATTATACGAGATAGTATAAGAAAGAAGTAATATATATTAATTAAATAAAGTAGATATTACTACTTATTTAATAAATATAGTAGGGTTTATGTTTAGGTCTATTCTCTATAAAGTATTAAGAAAAAGTATACTTCTATATATTAATACATATATATATATATAATACTAACTTAGAATACTTATTTTTATTTTTTATTGATTCTACTTATTATTAGTCGTATATTTATATAATTATAACTAAATAGTTAAAATTAATAGTCATATTAATCTGTTTTCTATTATTAATTAGCTAACTATATTATTTTATACATTATTAGATATAATTAGTTTACCTTAAGAGATCTTTTAAAGTTATAATTTGAAGATATATATAGAGTTCTATTAGAAGGAGATTTCTATTTAATAACTATATTTTAGTTAAAATATATATATATATATTTCTAAAATTATTGCTTTAAGAGATATATCTATAATTAAAATATAAATAATTATACCAATTATAAATATTCTTCTAATTTAAAATTTAATATTATATCTTCTTCTTTAGACTTTATTAAGTTTTAAAGAAATATAAAATAATCAGAATATAATAATTTATAATAATAAGTATAGAAAAGTATATTAGTAAACTGGAATAAAGATATTGATTTATATATACTAGAACGTTATATCTAAAAAGAAAGAAGAATAAGTTATACTTTCTATTAGAAATATAAATATTAATAATAAATATATTTACTACTAGTATGTTATATATTTAGCTTCCTACTAAGTAGGTAGCCTTATATAACGCCTAGTATTAAATCTCTATAATAAAAAAAACCTAGTAATATACTATAGCCTATATATATCTCTATAGGTAAATATAGTAAAAAGGACCTAGTAGGATAGTATTTAGTTTAGACCTAGCTCTAATTTAGAAATAAGTAATATAAAGTGATAGAGTAATAACTAGGTATGCGAACTTATTAGTATAGGTTGTATAATAGTCTCTATAGTAGTAGCTTTAAAGTATTGAACTTATTATAATAGTACTTATAATACTAACTCATATTAGAATACTATTAGTATATTTTAATAATACTAACCTTATAGATAAAAGAGAGCAATAGACTACTATAGACTAACCCTCTCTTCATCTTATAATAATACTACTACTAATAATAATAATAATAACAATAAGAATACTATTACTATACTTAACCCCTATAACCTTAATATAAATATTAATCTTATTAAAACTATTAATAATTATAAGGACTATAGCTACTTTTATAAAAGCTTAAATAAACTAGTATTATATAAGGGTAATTTTACTACTTTCTCTAGCTTTCTTAAAGTAGTTATAGCTAAGTTTAGCTTTAAAATATTACTAGTAGATAAGGTTATTAGTATAGCTAAGAAGTATAAAATTAAAAGAATAAAAAAGAATCTAGTATCTAAATGTAGAGTATTTAGTAATAATTCTAAATACTTTAAATATATATTAGAAGTAGCTCGTAAGGTATCTGAAAAGATATATATATTGAAATCTACTTATAACTAGTAGTTATTAGTTAATAATTAGAAAGGCTTAAGATAGTATTATTGGGTAAAAAAACTTAAAGTTAGAAATATTATATGATAATATACTATTAATATAATATTATTATAATTCAAAGACCTAAAGTAACTGTAGCCGTGGCGGTTAGTATAAGGTGGGTTGGGGTATGGGTCCTAGCTAGGTGCTAAATGTTCTCTATGTGAAGCAAAAGAATAATAAATATATTTATTACTATATATAAATATAAAAAGAATAGAACTTATATTTTAAAGATTCATAAGATACTTATTAAGAAACCTTTTAAAATTAAGAAGAAATATTTTCTAATATAATAAAAAGAAAGGTATTATAATTACTTAAGAACTATCTTATTAGTAAAAAAGTATACTTCTTTATAAATAAGGAAGTTATGAAAGTGAAATTAATAGAAATATTTAATAAAGATATGTTAATTTAAGAGATAGAAGAAAGTGATAAATTTAATTAGAAGGATTATTATTACTAAAGATAAAAGTTTAAGAAGAATTTAAGATATGTAAAATAACTCCTAAAAGTTAGAAAGTTTATACTTATTATAAAATCATAACCTTCTATATTAAAGAACTTAAGGATAGAAATCACTTTAATATTAGTTATATTAAAAGTCTTCAATCTATTTAAAGTTATATACCCCTTGAGAATTCTTTAAAGGAAGCTATATTTAATAGTTAGCTCTTATCTTATAAATTCTAAAGATAATACTAAAGCTAAAGAACTATTTAAATAGAGGAAACTTCAGGCAGCAATAATGCAGTTAGTTAATATAATAGCTAATAAATAGAAGATATATATATACTTATATCTATTATAATTATTTTTAGAAGATTATAATTAGTTATATAATATTAATACTAGCTAGCTAGTAATACCTATTACTAGCTATTAAAAACCATTAGCTATTAATGGCTACTAGTAAGAGCTAATAGCTAGTAGTAATCACTATACTTAATTTATATAACTAGTAGGAATACTAGTTATAATTACCCGCTATAAGATTCAAGCCTACTACTCTTACTATAAAAATAATAAAAGCTACCTAGACATTGAACTACTATATCAAGCGGAAATACCTTTAAAATAAATAATACTATTAATATTAATCATTAAGAATATACTAATATTAAACCTATAGCTAGCTAAACTAAATATTTAAATAGTTATCTTTATACTATGAAGTTTTATTATAAGAAATAACTCTATTGAGAAAGAATAAAGATTATAATTATAGAGATTTTTAAAGCTTTTTATAAATTTTAAAAGAGGCTATTAAATATCTCCAAAATAGTAAATTATCTTTAGTTGAATTTATGAACAAATTAAAATATCATTTAATAAGATATATTGATTAACTAATCAATATATAGGTGAAGATTACAATATCTTTAAAGATAAGATATAAATGTTTCTTACTAAATATATTAGTTATAATATCAGATAGAATTCTATAAGAGGAATATTCAATAATATATTAATTAAATATATATTATATAGAATACTAATCCTACTTGACGTAGTAGTTTAACGTCTAGCTAGCTTTTACTATTTTACAGTAAGAGTAGTAAGTTCGAATCTTACAGCAGGTAATTATAACTAGTAGGTATATACTTTCTAATTATATAAACTAAGTATAATAACTACTACTAACTATTAGCTACTACTAATAGCTATAAATAGCTAGCGACTATTAATAGTTAGTAATAGGTACTACTAGCTAGCTAGTATTAATATTATATAATTATAATCTTTTAAAGAAGTAATTACAATAGATATAAGCCTATATATACCTTTCGTATTTATTAGTAATTATATTAACTAACTATGTCGTACTACTTAAGGTTTCTTCTATTTAAATAGTTTCTTAGTGCTAGTAGTATCTATAGGGTTTATAAGGTAAGAGTGGACTACTAGGTATAGCTTCTTTTAAAGGGTCCTAAGAGGTATATAACTTTCAATAGATTAAAGACTTTCAATATAACTACTATTATAGAATACTAATTATTATTAGATTAAATATAGTATTAAGATAGCTAAAGCTATAGTAGTAAGTAATTAAGCAGTCAACCTACTTATTTAAACTAATAAGAGTAAAAGGATTATTATATAGATTTATCGCTATAGTATATAGTATATAGATTATAACTTAAATATAGATATTATAAGTAGAAATAACTAGTTATATACTATTTATATAATCAATCAATTATAATATTTACTAATTATAAACCAATACTAATTAGTAGCATTTTATTACTACTAGTATTATTCATTACTATTTAACTATAGACTAATAAGGAATAATTTAAAGAAATAAGATTATAATTTATCTTAAGGAAATCTCTAGAAATTTATATAGTAGAAATAGATAAGTTCATAGTTATTATAATTATATATTACTTCAAGATATTAATATAACCTCTAGAAATCTACATAATAAAAATAGAGAAAGAAGGTAAATTTATAATAAGTTATTAATTTAATATTATTTATATCTATTATAAATAAACTAATAATTGAATTTTCTATTTACTTATTGTAATGGGCCTAGGTGGCCATGGGGCCACTTGGCCGTATGGACATTTATGTGGCCACTGGCCGTACGTAGGGCTACAGCCCTCCATAGCCACGTATTTAGCCGTAGCGTAGCCAGCCAGTTACAGTAGCAACTCAAGCCAGTTTTACCCTTCGATTTACCCCCTTTTGGTATGGCCACATGGCCACATAGCCATACGGCCATACCTACAGCCTCTTTTTGGGGGTTTTCTTTTGGTTTTTGCTGTTCCTCTTTGCCCCATTTCATTATTAAAGTAAAAGATTAATAATAAATATAATAAGATTAATATAAATAAGAAAGAAAGATTTATAGTAAACTACTATTCCTTACTATTATCTCTTAATATTTTATACATAATTAATAAATAGAGGGATAATGAAAGATTAATTTAATAATTATAATAATATAATAAACCTTCCTTTAGTAATAATAACTTGAAGATTAAAAACTATTTGATGTTTATAATTTGAATTATAGTCGTTAAATTAGTTTGAAATATTATATTAATAAGTAGAAAGACTCTTGAAAAGAAATCTTTATTTTATTTAATAAAGAGTTTTTAAGAAGTAATATAGAAATATTAGTAATATAAATTAATAATAGATACCTCTGTAATACTTCCCCTCTATATAATATATATCTATAATAAGTATTCTAAAAAGATATCTAGAGAACTAATAAAGTTATAATATTATAATAAATAATACTAAAGCTAAAAGTAATTTAAACTATTATCTATTATTCTTAATTCTAAATATTTACTAAATATTTACTTATATATTAATAGTATAGAAGATGAATTAATATTGCTTGTTAATAATATAAAAAGTATAAGATAGATATCTAAATATATAACTACTTAGTTAAATATAACTATTATATATCTTAGAAATCTAAAGAAGAAGATATTTAATAATTAATAGTAAAGCCTAAGGTATAAGAAAGAAGAATAATAATAAAGAATAATATAGAAAAGGAATAATATACATTAACTAAATAAAATAAATATTACTATTTATTTAATAAGTATAATAATCCTTATTTCTAAATTTACTTTCTATAAGATGTTGAGAGAAAGTGTAATTCTATATATTAATAGATATATATAATAATAATTTATAATACTTATTCTTTATTTGTTATTATTTCTACTTATCACGAATAGTATATTTATATAGTTATTAATGAATAGTTAAAATTAAGAATTATATTAATCTTATTTTTACTACTGACTAGTTATTTATATTACTTCTATATATATTACTAAATATAGTTAAATTGGCTTACTAAGTTTTTAATATTTCTAATTAGAGGATATATATAGAAATCTATTAAAAGGAAACTTCTGTTTAATAATTAAAGTTTATCTAACAGGTATATATACTTCTAAAGTTCTAGCTTTTAAAGAAATATTTATAATTAAAATATAATAAAGTTATATTAATTATAAATATTGTTTTAATTTATTATTTTAAGTTATATCTTCTTCTTTAGATCTAATTTATGATTTTCAAAATATATAAAATAATTAGAATATAATTACTTATATTAATAAGTATAAGAGGATATCTTAATCAATAAAAATCAGAATACTGATTAGTATATATTAAGATATTATATTTAAGTAATAGAAATATAAGTATTGATAGTATATATGTCTATTATTATATATAAATATAAAAAAGAATGGAATTTCTACTTTAAAGAGTTATAAGATATTTATTAAGAAGCTTTCTAAGATTAAGAAATACTATATTGTAATATAATGGAAAGAGTAAGACTTTAAGTATTTAAGACTTATCTTATTAATAGAAAGATATACTTCTCTATAAGTAAGAAACCTATAAAAGAGAGGTTAATAGAAATATTCAATAAGGATATATTAACTTAATAAATAGAATAAAGTATTTTATATAATTAGGAGAGGGTCTAATAGCTTACTCTCTGCTATAATTATTAGTAGATATGTTACCTTCTAAAGTATAACTTCAGCCTTCCTACCCACTTACTAATTACTACAGCTAACCTCTATTTAATCTAAAATCAAACTTCTTATAACTATAGTTAGTAACCCGTCTTATATTAACTTCTTTAATAATAAATAACTAATAACTCTTTTTATAATAACTTTATACTCTTATATCTTTATACCCTTATAGCTATATATAACCCAAGTATCTCAAGACATTTAATTACTACTAACTATAAGTATTCTATTTGGATATTTATTACCTTAATATCTATAACTTTGATATTCTTATTATAGATTAAACTCAAACTACTCTTAAGATTAAACTTTATATTATTAATATAAAAGTTCTCTATTATTCATATAAACCAACTTGTAATCTCTATATAAGTATAATAAGATTTAACTTATTCTTATTAATATATCATCTTTATATATTAAATATAGCTAATAAATAAGTAATACTTATATAAATATAAATACTTCTAATATACCTAAATAGCTTTTGAAACTTCTGGAATTATATTACTATAATATTCTAAAATATCTAGTAATTACTATTATAAGAATATATTAATATTATGATATTATCTAATTGATACCTAGTTTTTAAGGATATCAGCTGAATATAATAGGTTATAAATTTACTAGATAATATTATTTTAAATATCTATGAACTACTTATTAATTATAATATTTAGGATAATTCTATTAAAGCTTATTCTAATAAAATAATTGTTTGAATTGTAAAGGTTATAATAAGATATCTCTATACTTATTTTATAATACTCTTTCTATTAATAGCTATATAGATTTTAAAGAGATTTCAGTTCTATTATAAAAGATATAGAAGAATAATAAATTATAAAATGCTTAATTCTTATAAGTATTCTATTTTATTCTATTATTAAACAATTTATAAAAGTTCTTAATTCTATAATTTTAATAGTTACCTTTAACTATATATATTAAGCTTTAAT
>AMCV02000012.1:756736-794609 GCA_000350065.2 Colletotrichum orbiculare MAFF 240422
GAAGATATATAGTATATATTAAAAGTATATTAAATCGATATATACTAAAGTCCTCTAGATAGAATTATTATTAATATAAAATATAATTTTACTACTAAAAACTTCAAGAGAAAAGCTAATAGTATAAATAGTAAGATAAAGATTATACTAATTAAAACTTATAATAATATTAGTAAAATTAAATAGTACTATACCTCCCTATAAAAAGTATATCAGATTATATATAATGAAGTATTGGAAATAATAAGAGATAAAATACTCTAAAGTACTATTAAAATAGTTAATAACACTAATAGCCCTAATAGCTTTATACTAATTTTATTTATCTTTAGAATATACTTATATCTTAATATAATATTACTACTATCTCTAGATATAATAAGATATATAATAGTTATTTATAAAATAATAGAAGAGGTATATAAGGTCTATATATAATACTAAGTCTTAGATACTCTAAATATATATAATAGCTTTTCTATAATATCTATCTACTAACTCCTATTATAATTAGATATATATATCTACTAAAAACACTAAAACTAAATTAAACCCTTTAGGCTTATCTTAATTAATAAAGAGATATATATTATAAAAATAGAAAGGAAACCTAGTACCTTCTAAATAATAATAGTTAAGCCTTACTACTAGCCTTAAATTAAAGAGAAAAATAATAAGAATTCTTATAATAATAAGATTAAAAGAGAAGCTCTACTTAAAGAGATAATTATTATAATAATACCTAAAAGAATACTAAAGTAATAAAAACAACTATATAAGAATAATATCTTTATTATAAAAACTAGTCTTTCTAATACTATATACTATAATATTTACCTTATAATAAAAAAAGTAGAAATACTAGCTAAAACTATAGATTTCTACTAATATAGCTTTATTATAGTACTAAGTAAGCTTTTCGAAAAATTATATATAATAGAATAAGAAACCCTCTTAGTAAAAAGAATACTATACTTCAAATACTTTAATATTTAAAAATACATATAGATAAGGATCTTTAGCTTTAAGTTTATTAATAAAATCAAAAATACTAATAACACACTATATAAAGAATTATACGTAGTTATTAAAAGATTTAATAATTAGGAGAAAACTAATATCCTTATATAATTACTAAAAATATAATAAGTTAACTATTATTTTATACTAATATTATTAGTAATACTACATTTTAATACTTCTATCGAAATCTACCTCTATAATATTACTTAAGTATATATATGAATAGAAATACTACTAAATTATTTTATTCTAATAAAACTACCTACTAGCCTATAATAAGTATATTAAGAAAGTATAATTATTATTATTATCTAATTATTATATAGCTTCATAAAGTTAAATATATACTAATATATAATATATTCTAATTACTATAAAGAAAGACTAAAAATAGAAACCTTATTATATAACTTATACCTTATAATTTCTAAAGTAGACAACTCGTATTTTAATATTATAAATATATAGATAGATAATACCCTTAATTTCTACTTACCTAAGTTTAATAATAAGGAAGAAGAAGAATTCTAATAAGTAGGATTTACAGTAAAACTAAAATTCATACTTATAAATAATAAACTTCTTACTTTTAATAGAAGTATAATAACATTTAAAGATAATAATAATATAACCCTTACTTAAAAAAGCTAAAATAAGAAGATTAAACTTATTAATTGTACTTCTAGTAAAGTAAAATCAGTATATATTGAATAATAAGTATAAAAAGTATATATAACTTCTATATACTAACTAGAAGTATACTTTAATCTCTCTACTATAATTTAATACTAAGACTTAATAGAAGAAAATATTTAAAAAATTCAACAAATACCTTATATAACAAACAAATAACTTAAAACGAAGTCTAGTATTTATCCTTACTAATATTAAGGAAATAAAGCTCTATATTTTTATTAATAGATCTTTTACTAATAATAAAAATATAACATCCTAATTAGGATTTATTATGATCCTAAGAATAGAGGAAAATAACATGGATAACAATACCTTTAAACTTAAAGATAATATTATCTACTTCTCTTCTACTAATTTAAAAAAATCATATAAAACATACTAACCTCTAAAGTCTAAAGTATAACTATAAGAATTAATATAAAGTATACAATTTCTACTACCCTTAGGTAAATAACTAAATACTTAAAAATACTAATAATACTAATAATAATTCATACCAACTCCTACTCTTACTATAAATACCTTATTAAATTAAATATTACTAAAAAGAAGTATTTTATGATTAATATTCTAATATTCTAATAATTATATAAATAAAAAGAGATCCTTAAGATCTATTGAATTAATAGTAAAAATAACCTTATGGATAGTATAACCAAAAGATCTAATAACTAAACCTTTAAAAGATTTATAATAATAAATAAAATAATAATATAGATAGAAAGATAGGTTATAAGAACTACTAATAGTAGGAAAAAGAAGAAATAAAAGTAAAAAGAAGGTATATAGGATAATAAGAAGAAAATAATAGAAAGAGAAAGAAATATATTATAATAAGAACATAAAATACCTAACACAATATTAAAGAAAAAACGCATTTTTATAGAAAAATACTATTTATAATATTTTTACAGTTTTTAGTATAATCAAAAAGAATTATACAACTAGAAGCAATTTTATACTTATTTTATATTTTATACTATTTTACGTTTTATACTACTTTTATATTTTATATTAGTTTTAGTATTTAATACGTTTTAGCTACAAAAGAGAGTATTACTAATATTAAGTTAACTATAGTATTAAAATAACTAAAGCTATAGTAATAAGTAACTAAATAGTTAACCTATTTATTTAGACTAATAAGAATAGAGGGATTATTATATAGATTTATCCCTATAGTATGTAGTATATATATATTCACTATAACCTAGATATAGATATTACGAATAGAGACAACTAGTTGTATACTATTTACGCAATCGATTAATTACAACGTTTACTAGTTATAAACTAATATTAACCTTTAGTTATTCCTTTCTTAATACTAGCTAATCATAACTGTTATAATAAGTAGAGTTTAATATATATACCTTTTTAAATAACTAATATATTACTTTTAGAATATACTTAAAGTATTTAGAGTTATCTTGAAACATCCTTCCCTTAAGTATTAGATTCTTCTTTATTACTTAATTTTGTTTTTAGCTCTACTAATATCTTTACTTTCTAATAATATATTAGAACAAAATATAGTTATAATTACTTTAAGGATACTAGGGAGAGTAGTAAAATTACTATTATATATAATTAGCCTTTTTAGGTTTTTATGAAAATAGTTGTAATTCTTATAGTTATTAATAATCTTTATAAAGATGATATTTATATTAAAGCTATAAGGGTTGAGTATAGTAATAGTAAGTGGTTCTTATTATTATTATTAGTATTATGATAAATAAGGATATTATTGCCAATAGCTATTAACTTATACTTCGAAAGACGGTTAGTTAGTTTATAGCAGTTTGTTGCTTTCTTTTATATCTATAGCTAGTATGATCAAGGTATACTAATAGTATTATTAGTACCTAGCTAGTATGAATTAATATTATAAGTACTACTATAACTATGATAAAGTTTATATTAATAAGTTCGCATATCTAGTTATTATTTTATTACTTTTTAACCCCTATATATATACTTTTGGTTAAAGTTTAGTCTAAACTAATAGATATACTACTAGGTCTTTTAACTATATTTACCTATAGAGATATATATAACCTATAGTATATAATTAAGTATTTTCTTATTATAGGAATTATTCCCTAAGTCTTATATGAAGCTACCTATTAAGCAAGGGGGCTGAATATATAAAGATCTATACTAATACTAACTTATGACTAATTATAATAGTAATAAAATTACTTGTTATTATAGATAATTATACTTCTACTTTGAATATTTAACTTTATGATAATAAGGAACCATATAGTAATAATTGAAGAAAACCTTATTAGAACTAGAACTTAATATATATAATTCAAAGTGATTATTAAGATTATAGGGTTGAGAACTTTTTTAAACTTCTTAAAGATAGGATAAAATAGAATACTTATAAGAACTAAGTATTCCATAACTTATTATTCTTCTATATTTTTATAATAAATTTAAATTCCCTTTACAATCTATATAACTATCTATATAAAGAGAAATATAAGATAAATAGAATAATATTTACTTATAATCTTTATAATTAATACTATCAGTTTATCAGATTAAACCTTAATAAAATCATTTTCAAAACTATAATTAATAAGTAGTTTATAGATAGTTAAACATAATTATCTACCTATTCTATATGTTATTATATTGAACGAAAAGATATAAAAATCAGGTATTAAATAGATACTATCTTGATATTAATATATTATTATAATACTAGTTATTAGATATTAAAACGTATTGTAATAGTATAGTTATATGGTTTTAAAGGTTATTGAGTTATATTAGAAGTGGTTTATATTTATATAAGTATTACTTATATATTAGCTATATTTAATTAATATATTAAGATTATTCATCAATAGGAATAAGCTGAATCTTATTATACTTATATAGAAACTATAAGTTAATTTCTATGAGTAGTAAATAACTTTTATATTACTACTATAAAGTTTCATCTTAAGAATAAATAGGGTTTAATTTAGAGGATATTAACATTATATGTATCAAAATTATCATGAATATTTAAAATGAATACTTATAGTTAGTAGTAATTAAATATCTTAAGATATTTAAATTATATATAGCTATAAGGGTATAAGGGTATAAGATTGTAAGGATACAAAGGTATGAGGTTATTAAAAAAGGGTTATTAGTTATTTATAATTAAAAAGATTAATATAGAGTAAGTCTACTAGTTATAGTTATAAGAAGTTTAGTTTAAGATTGACTAAAAGCTAGTTATAATAATTAGTAGGAAGGATAAGACGGCTAAAATTATACTTTAAGGAGTAGTATATTTACTAATAGTTATAGTAGAGAGCAAGCTATTAGCTCCTCCCTTAAATATATATAATACTTTTTCTATTATATCTATTTATTAGTTCTTACTATGATTAGATATTGTTAGTTTATCTAGAGGGTAATACATACCATATGTGATCTTGCCGTATAGGTACAAAGTAGTGTTCTGGTTATTCGTTGTTATTATTCCTACGTTACGTGGCGTGTGGCTATATATATAGAAATAGGACCTATATGGCCTGTATGGCTATATAGTTAGTATTAGCTATGTAGTATATATAGGTTATATAGGCTGATTATTTACTTAATAGCGTTATAGTATGGGAGCCCTATAATGGATAAACCGATACTAGTGACTTTTTGTTTATACTATAGCGACGTCGTCTAATTATAAAAAAGCCTAAATAGCTAGTTATAAAATACTATCTTTTTCAATAGCTTTTTTTACTACTAAACCTATTACCTATCTATCCCTCTATATGATTATAGTAGTCGTATTAATTACTAGGATTTCTTTAAATAGATATTAGAAATTAAAGGGGTATAAAGCTCTATTTAAACTTAAGGCTATATAACTTTTAAGGCTATGTAGCTTTTAAGGCTATATAGCTATATAGCTATAGGGGTGTTACCTCGAGAGGTTAGTAATATTATATACTTTCTAGTAGTCTTTAGAGTTATTATTATTAGAAGCTATAGGAGAAGGCTTTTATTATAGGCTATACCTCGAGAGGTTAATATAGTTATATTATTTTTATAGAGCCTTAAGAGCTATAGGAGAGGGTAGTTATTATATTTGAGCTACATAGAGGGTTCTTAAGAGGCTATTTAGGTTTTTAAATATATCTACTGAATGCGTTCTTTTTAGCTATATTGAAAGCTTAATCTTAGTATAGCTATATAGAATATCTTATTTTAAAACTATATTGAGTGTAGTTATTAGTATCTTAATAGTAGTTATCTATAAGGGGTTTAGTATGTAATTTAAAGTTTTAACTAAAGTAAGGGTAGTTATTAGTTTCTTATAGTAGCTATTTATAAAAGATTAGTATATCTAGAGGTTTTTAGTGAGGTTTTGAGGTAGGGAGGGTTTGAGGTATTTATAAGAAGCTAGAGATATTATAAACTCTAATAATTAGGAGAAGGGGGGATTGTAAGGCTTAAGGGGTTGTATTTACTAAATGTGTTTCTATAGGCTAAAATTAAGAGTAACTATTAGCTTCTTAATAGTAGTTATTAGGGAGTACTTTATTTTAGACTAAATTGAGTATAGCTATTAGTATTATAATATTAGCTATTTATAAGGGGTTAGTATATAGTTTAAGGTTTCTTAGTGAGGTCTTAGGGTGGGGGGGGTTTAAAGTATCTATATAAGTAGAATAATCTTACGATTTTTTTGCCTATAGGCTATAGGTAAGAGTTATGAGTGCTTTTTCTACTAGATACCTCTTACTAATCTGTAGTATAGTAATATAATAGAAGGGTTAACTACTAATTAGTATTAGTTTATCTAGAGAGTAATACATACTATATATAATCTTGCTGTATAGGTGTAAAGTAGTATTCTAATTATTCGTTATTATTATTCCTATGTTATGTGGCGCGTGGCTATATATATAGAAATAGGGCCTATATGGCCCGTATAGCTACATAGCCAGTATTAGCTATATAGTATGTATAGGCTATATAGGCCGACTATTTACCCGACGGCGCTATGGCGTGGGAGCCTTATGACAGATGAACCGACAGATATATATATCTACTACAAATATTAGAACTAGACTAAACTCCTGAAACTTATCTTAATAAATAATAAGATATATATTATAGAAATAGAAAGTAAATCTAACTCTTTCTAAATAATGATAATTAAACTATATTACTAGTTTTAAGTTAAAAGGAATAATGACTAGAAGTTTTATAATCAAGTTAAAAAAACGCTATACTATAAGAAGTAATCATAGTAGTAATACCTAAAGATAAATTAAAATAATAAAGATACTTATATAAGAATAATATTTTTATTATAGAAGCTAGTTTTTCTCATACTATATACTATAATATGTAACTTATAGTAAAAGAAGTAGAATATTAGTTAAAGCTATTAATTCTTACTAATTTAGTTTTATTATAATACTAGGTAAACTATTCAAATAGTTATATACAAAAGAAAAGGAAACCTTGTTAGTAAAAAGAATCTTATATTTCAAATATTTCAATATCTAAAAAAGTAAATAGATAAAGATATTTAACTTTAGAGTAATCAAGACACTTAAAAGTACTAATAATATACTATATACAATGTTATAGCTAGTTGTTAAAAAATTAAAAGATTAGGAAAAACCTAATATTTCTATATAATTAGTAACAATATAATAAATTAAGTATTATTTTATACTAATACTATTAGTAATACTATAATCTAATATCTCTATTAAAATCTATTTTTATAATATCACTTAAGTATATATATAAATACAGATATAACTAAACTATTTTATACTAGTAAAACTACTAATCAGCTTATAGTAAGTATACTTAGAAAAGACTATTATTCTTGTTAATTAGCTATTATATAACCTTGTAGAATTAGATACTTATTAGTATATAAAATGTTTTAATTATTACAAAAAGAAACTAGAAATAGAAATCATATTACATAACTTATATTTTATAATCTCTAAGTAAAATAACCTATACTTTAATATTATAAGTATATAAACCAATATTAACTTTAATTTCTGATTATTTAAGTTCAATAATAAAGGAGAGGAAAAGTTTCAATAAATAAGACTTATAGTAAAACTAAGGTTAATACTTATGAATAATACGTTTCTTATATTTAATAGAAGTATAATAATATTTAAAACGTAATAATAATGTAACTTTTATTTAAAAGTCTAAAATAAACAGATTAGACTTATGAACTATATATCTAGTAAAGTAAAGTTAATATATATTAAATAATAAATATGGGGAGTATATATAACTTCTATATATAAACTAGAAATATACTTCAACCTTTCTACTATAGCTTAATACTAAGACTTAATATAAGAAAATATCAAGAGATTTAAGAAATATTTTATATAGTAGATAGATAACTTAATAAAACCTAATACTTATTTTCATTAATATTAAGAGAATAAAACTCTATATCTTTATGTACAAATCCTTTACTAATAATAAAAGTTTAATGTTTTAATCAAGATCTATTATTATCCTAGAGATAGAAACAAATAATAAGGATAATAATACTTTTGAAGTTAGAAATAATGTTATCTAATTTTGACCTATTAAGCAAATTATACGAAATATACTAGCTTCGAAAATCTATAGTATAACTATAGAAATCAATATAAGATATATAATATATACTATTTTAGATATATATTTAAACACTTGAAAATACTAATAATACTAATAGTAGTTTATACTAGTTCTTATTTTTTCTATAAATATTTTATTAAACTAAATGCTATAAAACAGAAGTATTTTATACTTGATATTATAATACTTAGAGAATTCTATAAGTGAAAGGAGACCTTTGAGATCTATTAGATTAATAATAGAAATAACTTTATAGATAATATATTTAAAGGATCTAATGATCAAACTTTAGGAAGGTTTATAATAATAAATAAAGTAATAACATAAATAGAAAGATAAGTTTTAAGAATTACTAATAGTAATAAAAAGAAGAAATAAAAGTAAACAAAGTATATAGAGTAATAAGAAGAAAGTAAAAGAGAAAAAGAGAAATATACTATAGTAAAATCTCAAAGTAATTAATATAAGATGAAATATGAAATATATTTTTATAGAAAGATATTATTTATAGTATTCTTATAGTTTTTAATATAAATAAGAAGACTTATATAACTAGAAGAGATTTTACGCTATTGTTACGTTTTATACTATTTGAGTACTTTATATTATTTTTACAATTTATACTAGTCTTAAATACTTATTATACTTTAGCTATAAAAGAAAGTATTACTAGTATTAGGTTAAATATAGTACTAAGGTAGCTAAAAGTATAGTAATGGGTAACTCAATAGTTAACCTATTTATTTAAATTAATAAGAAAAGAAGGATTATTATACGGATTTATCCTTATAATATAATATATATATATATATTATATTCTAGATATAACTGTTATGAACAGAGAAAACTAGTTATATACTATTGACGTAATCGATCGATTACGATGTTTACTAGATATAAGCAAGTATATAGCTTAAAATAAAGTCTTCTACTTTAGTACAATTATCTGAATAATATTTGTTATTTAATAGAATGTATTATTTCTCTCTAAAATAGAGTAGTTTGTTTTATAAAAAACCTCTATATAGCTACTTTAATTTATAATATAAATGATATCTTATTTTAGCTACTAATACTTAAACAATAGTGAATTATATATATAATTCTTTCAAATAAAATTTATAAATTTAGAATTTAGAAGAACTTTCTAGTTTTCCTAATCATAATTTATCTATGGACTCAAAAGAAGAAATGATTACTATTAATTGAAATAAATATACTAGAGAAACTATTAAGAAGTAAAAGAAAGAAACTATTTATAAATTTAAAACTCCTATAGATAATATCTTTAAGTTCTTTAAGAATAAAGAAAGAGCTTTAAAATTTAAGATTTCAATATTTTGATAAGAAATAGGAGTTTTATTATATTTAGTTATAAAAACAAAAGCTTAACATTATTTCTTGAGTAAAAGTATACTCTAGATCTATTTATAATTTAAATAAAAGTCGTTTTTTAGCTTTTTACCATATATAGGGTTATTGAAATAATCAAAAGGAATATAGATTTATTTATAACTATAGAGATATATATCCTATTAAGAATATCATAATATATACTAATATAGGTTAAATGAAAGATCTGGATAATAGAAATTCTTTTTCCATATTTTCTATTTAGGAAATAATAGTAATACTATTAGTTATTATACTATAGAATAAAACATAGTAGTTTAATCTATTTATAAAGCTAAACATATAGTTCGATTAGATATTTGTAAAGAAATAACTTATTTATATTATAATTATAATTATATGAATTAAGAGTTGGGATTATTAAAAGATAAAAACCCTTAGATCTTTATAAATAATTTAATAGTAAAAAGACTAGTTATAAGTCCTGAACTTTATAAGAAAGTAAAATATATGAATATAAGATATTAGTTCTTAAGAGGTTTTATGAGAGATAAAAATATCTTTATATATTATATATATATAGAAGATAATATAATAGATATCTTAATTAAGCTTTTAGGTTCTGTGAAATTTAAATGAATTCTTTCTAAATCTCAAGAAAAGATATCTTAGAAGTTTTTCTAAAAGAAGTTTTCGGTTTTATGATTTTATATTTCTCTTTTCTTTCTTTTTATGAAGTTTCATAAGTCTTTATGCTAATACGTTATATATTAGTAAAATATATTTTATGAGGAGATATTAGTTTTATTCTAATATTTAAAGAACTCCTATTTCTTTCAGTCTTATATAAGTAATCAAAAGCTCTACTATATTTCTATATAAACAAACCATATAAAAGCTGCTTTATGAATATATACTTATTTTACTTTTTTACTCTTAGTAATTCTTAAGTAAATAAAGGAAATATATAAAAGCTCATCTTTTAATAAAGTACTAGAATTAGTATAAGTTAAATATACTATATTTGTAACGCCTTATATACTATAGCTATAGTAATTTATATATTATAGTTATACTATAATATACATTATATCCTAGCTTATATACTATAGTTATAATATATTATATGTTATAGTTATAGTAGTTTATATATTATATTAAGGTATAAATATTATAGTTATAGTATTTTATATGTTATAGTTATAGAAGCCTATATATTATAGCTATAGCTAGAACTCTAGCAATACTATAGCTATAGTTAGAACTTCAAAATAAACTTTTTATTCAAAGACCTTAATATTTCTATAAATAATAGTTAGATATAACTATTTATACTATTAATTAAATTACTATTTCTTCTTCTATTTAATTATTATTATTAAGAATATTTTAGATGAGTTTCTATATCAAGAAAACTACTTTTATTATTATTGGTTTATCTGGAGGGTAATACATACTATATGTAATCTTGCCGTATAGGTATAAAGTAGTATTCTGGTTATTTATTATTATTATTCCTATATTATATAGTATAAGGCACTATATAAAGCTCTAGATCTATAGTATAGTAATTACTTACTAATTACTATGTAATTAGCTATAGCTAGTGTTAGGTATTTAGTACTTATTACTAGTAAGGTATAGAAAGTATACTACTATATATATAGTAATACGTATAGTTACTATATACTTTATAATATAATACAACTAATACTAGCAACTTTTTCTTTTTACTATATATTTTAGTACCTATTTACTTATATAAATAATAGTACTTTTAGCGATTTACATTTTTTTGTTTTAATAATATTTAAATACTTATTTATTTATTCTACTTAAGTTACCTATCTTTCTATTCGAATAGTTATATAGTTTGAATTAATAAATCTCTTAAGGATATAATTTAGTATACTTTTTATAAAAATATTAGTAATATTATTATTTCTATTAATCTACTATACTTTATAAAGTTTGTGATGTTTATATAATTATTTTAATATTATAATATTAATTATAAGGTATTTATCTTTAGTAGTACTGAGTTTTATAAGGTATTTATAAAATAAGTATAAATTAGTATATATAATAGTTAGGATTTAAAGGAGTTTTTAGTATTAGAAGATCTTTTTAAGTAATATAACTATAGTATAAGTAAAGTCTATACTAGTTATTATAATATAAATCTCTAAAATAAATATATTCTTAATAATTTTTTTGTTTTTTATAGAAGAATAGTATATAAAATTACTATAGAAGTTAAACTAGCTATTATTAATAGCTATTTTTTAACTTAAGATTATTATAAATCCTAGTTAAGATAAGAAGTTAGTATTATTAGTAAAAAAGCTATTAATAAAAGTATAAAAGTATGTTTTAGAGAGGTTAAATAATATAAAGTTAAAACTATAGTTAAGATACTTAATTTGCTACTTAAGGTGTTTATTAAGCGTAGTAGTATTATTACCTAAGGGTTGTTATTTTTATATTATATAGGAGAGGTTTAACAATACTTCAAACTAGTATATTGAAATAAAGTATACTTTATATATGTATTATTTAATATATGCTTTCTTAAGTATTTTAGGTATTATATATATATTAATAAAGGTAAGTTTTTACTTTTAGTACTTTTGGTATAAGCGGAGGGTATCACTATTAAGTAATAAGATACTTCTATTAAATACTAATAGTACTACTTTTAAGAAAACTATCTTAGGTTTAGTTTTAAATAAGGTTTTTTAGAACTCCGTATTTTTATAATATAAGAAAGTAGTATTTAAAAGGCTAAAAGTATTATTAGTCTATATATTTATAAGGTTAAAGGTATTATTTTTAGGGTATAAGATAAAGAGGTATAGGTTATATATTAATATCTCTATTTATAACTACTTTTTATAGTACTTAGAGTAAGTTGCCTATTAATAAGTACTAGTTTTAGTAAAATTATATAGTAGTTTGATAATAATTATAATAGAGCTAGGGGGGTATTAATCTTTAAAGTATAAAGGTAGTTCAACTATAATATATCTTATAAGCTCTATTTTAGCTTAGGTATATATTTGCGTAATATTGTGGAACTATATTGTTATGCTAGTATACTAGAGGAAAGCTAGGGTTATAGCTAAAATCAATTATTAGCTATTTTGTTAGATTGTTAGTAATTATATTAATATTTTAAACTTGCTGTTATCTCTAAAACCTTAGATTATAAGTTTCGACTTTTTATATATTTTATCTGTATTTTTATTCTTGACTTTATTAACTATATGGGACTTGAAATATTTGTAGTTTTTATAGAGGAAGGAGTTATATTAGATGATTTTAATAATACTATTAGTAATAATACTTTCGACTTCTTTTTTAATCGACTTTTTAAATAGTAGTTTAAATATTATAATAATATTTTATTTATAAAAATTAAGTACTAGTACTATGTTAAACTATTCCTTAATTATAAAGTATACTATAAAACGAAATTCTTAGTTAAAATCTTAAGAAAGTAAGCTATTCCTATAAGTTATAAGACTTAAAGTTAATTTAATCTGAAATACCTAAGGTTAGAGTAGTAAATTGCTAATTATTTAAGTAGGGAGAGGATTATTATTATTAATAGTAGTAGTATTACTATTATTTATAATAATAGTATTTTGTAGTATTTA
The DNA here is from genome assembly GCA_000350065.2 of Colletotrichum orbiculare MAFF 240422. Lineage (NCBI taxonomy): Eukaryota > Fungi > Ascomycota > Sordariomycetes > Glomerellales > Glomerellaceae > Colletotrichum > Colletotrichum orbiculare. Next base: position 770,101 of record AMCV02000012.1, read on the forward strand.
CTAAGTATTCTAAGGCTTTCTAGGGATAGTTATAGATGAAATTAGGGTATTACTATAGGAATATATATCTCTATATAGTATTAGGTCTCTTATTATAGTAATACTAGTTCTTATAGATTTCTTATAAGTGTTTTTAAGTATTAGTATTTTAAAAAGTATTAGTGTTTTATTAATATAGTTTAGTAAGATCTCTTACTTACTATTCTTAAAGTATAGTTTTATAATTATAAATTAAAACTCTTAAGAATTATAAGGGAGCTTAAGAATATATATTTTGCTACATGTAGTAAGGAGGTAGTATAAGTCTTACTAGTTATCTTTCTCTTATTATATATATACTAGGGATTAGAGTAGAAAGGTTATAATATATGAAGTATCTAAATTATTATATATTACTAAAGTAGTATTAATAATATACTTAGTATATTTATAGTAGATCTCTTTAGTAGTTTTATATATAATATAGGTCTAGGTAATAATATCTAGAGAAGGAGCTAAATCTTCTATAAAATAGGAATATATTTTAAAAATAAGTAGAATAAGTATAAAGCTATTAGGCTTAGTAGTATTGTTAATTATTTTATATACTACCTAAAGAGATACTTCTTAAGTAGTAGTAAGTATTTTATTATAATAGATCTTATATATATAGTAGAGGAGTATATAGTATTACTTAACCTTACTAATACTATTATATACTTCGATTAGAATAATACGGATTATTGATCTTATTGTTTTTATTTTTAATCTGAAGTTTTTAGATTGAAATATTATATTTATATTAATTATAATAAAATTAGAAGGGTTTTAATATATATCGATCTAGTATACTTTAAAGGTTTCTTATATTACTTTTACTAAGATATTTAGTAAAAATCGAGTGGTATTAAATATTATTATAATGTTAATAATATAGAGTATAAAGTAACTATTGATATAGATAATATTAATAATAATCTTGAAGTTGAAGTTAATATTACTATAAATAGTAAAATAAAAATATAAAAGGGTTATACTATATATTGAGTAACAGTAATAGTACTTCTTAAGTACTTTAAAGGTGTAATATTTAACTAGATATTCCGTCTTATTAAGGATATTATAGAGGTATGTAATAGCTAGGTATTTAAAATAGTAGTAGAATTTCTATATTTCTACTTTTATAAGGTATATAGAAGTAATTATTTTCTCCTTATTAAAGAGTAGCTATAGATATTTCTATTTTTAAATAATTAAGATGATTTTTTTATTTTAGTAGAGCTAGTTATATATATTATTAAATATAATACTAAGTTAATTTATATCTATAAGGTAGAATAAAAAAGGGGTATTATATAGTATTATATAAAATATAATAATTCCTAGAGGTATAGGAATATTAATTATCCTAAGTATAGTAATTAGAGAGGTTCTACTGAAGTGTATTATTATTAGTTCGTTTTATAGAAGTATAAGGGTTATAGAAGGATTAATAATCTACTTAAATATAGTAAATTAGAAGTATTTAGTAGTTAAGAAGCTAGCTATATTTAAATTAGGCAAGATGTTTTAAAAAATAGTATTTAAGTAATAGCTTTTGAGTATAAATATAGATATAGGGGCTATAGTACTATTTTTCTTATTAATTTTACTATTAGAAGTATTATTTTAAGTAAAAGTATAGAGTATTACTTAGTCTTAGAAGATTCTTATGATTTTACTTCTATTAAGAGTAATAAGGTTTTTATTAAAAAATAATATTAAAAATTATTTAGGGGGAGTAGTAGTCTTATTTTTAAGGTTATATTATATTTAATATTATATAATAGTATTATTAGGTTTATGATCTCGAGGGGGTTTTTAAAATTATTATCTAGGTTGTTAATATTTTTATATTCTATAAGGAAAGCTTAGTATACTATTATAAAGTATACTTTAGGGTTAATGTTTAACTTATACTAGTTAAATGAGGTACGCCTCTCCTTAAAGATATACTTTATAGACTAATAACCTATTTTACTATATATATAATACTTCCTATTTAAATAGCTATATATAGTTAGATAAAAAAGATAAATACTATTTAGAATAAGTAGTTATGAGTTTTATGAGGTTATATAAATAGGGTATTAAGTACTATATAGTATAGCCCTTTAGGGGTATTTTTAAGGGGAGTTATATATATAGTTAACTTAAAATTAATTATTAACTTACTTCTAGTTGTTATTTCTATTATTTTGAATGTATTATAACTTTTAGAGTAATATAGTATTATTTATAGCTAATCTTAACTAGTTGTAAAAACTCTAGGAGGTTACTATAAAGTTAAAAAAAGCTAATTAATATTTAGGTATACTATAGTATATACTTATAAGCTAGAAGTAGAATACTATATTTATATAGAAGTTTAGTAAGAAGGTTTTCTAGATATAAATAAGCTTAAGGATAAAAGCTTTAAAAGCTTCTTTTTTGTTCTTCTTAGGATTCTTAGCTATAATATTTTAAAATATAATATTTTACTAGTTAGAAAGGTATAGTTATTAATATTTATTATTTTTAAAGTAGTTTTAAATATAGTAAGTTATCTATTCAAACTATAAATTAAAGCTAGAGTTACTTAAGTATTCGAAGTAGTACTTAAAAGCTTGATCTTTTAGTATAATTGAAAATATACTAGCTTATATATAATATAGGATACTAAGCTTAAGGTAGTAATTATAAAAAATATAGATCTTTATCTTAAATATATTATATAAGCTTCTGCTATATTTTATACTTTTATTATATAGCTTTATAAGATCTATAGTATACTTAGCTAAAGTATTATCAAAAAGAGTAGTAAAAATAAGGTATAAAGTATACTTATAATACTCTTTTTAGTATTAGGGAGGTTTTAAGATAATTAAATATAGGGTTAGTAAGGTTAATTATTATAATAGAAATCTCTTATTTTATACTATAAGTATATAAGCTACTTAAGTTAGCTATAGGTATCTCCTCTTAATTTCTTATTATAAAAATATTACTAGTATTATATATTTGACTTTAAGTTAAGTATTATAAAAGGGTAGAGTAAAGTCTAATTCTTCTAGTATGAAGTTATTAATCTACTTAGGGTATTTTTTAAAATTAATTCTAAAGTTAATATAGTATTTTAGAACTTCTTAAAGTTCCTTATAGGTCTATAGGCTAAATTTTTATTATTAAGATAGTTAGTATAGTATTATAAAGATTTAATTACTATCTATATTAATTTTAATACTATATACTATAAGGTAGTTTTTAAAATAGTATAATATAGGAATACTAACGAGTTATTATATTATTAGAAGCTAATCCTTAAAATCACTTTTAAATATTTAAAAAAGTTCTAAACCATAGAGTTTTATATATATATATATATAAAGTTATTTAGTATATTATATAGGTAGAAATTTTTCTAGAGTTTTTATTTATAATTTTTATATAATTAAGATTAGGGATTTAGTTGAAAAGTATTAGATTAAAGTATTAGTAGAGTTTTATAAGGATAGGGATACTTAAAAGTATTATTATTATAAGTATAGGGGTGCTTAAAATAGGCGTCTTACTTATAAGGGTTAATTTAGATATTATTATAAAAGTAGGGGGGTTATTAGAAGAGTTTTTAAGAAGCTATATAGGTCTCTTAAAGGTTTGAAGCTAGAGATACTATAAATCTCTAATATTAAAACTCTAGTAATAGTTTAAAGAAGGTTATTATATTTACTAAATATATTCCTATAAATAAAAACTAAAAGTAGTTATTAGCCTCCTAATAGTAGTTATTAAGGAGTACTTTATTTTAAAACTAAGTTAAGTATAATTGTTAGTATTATAATAATAGCTATCTATAAGGGGTTAGTATAGAATTCAAAAGTTCCTAGTAAAGTTTTAAAATAAGGAGGGTTTGAAGTATCTAAATAATAAATCTTATAATTCTTTATTTTATATAAACTTTAGATATAAGGGTTTTATAATTACTTCTTCTACTATAATAGGTCTTACTAATCTATAGTATAGTAATATAATAGAAGAGTTAATTACTAATTAGTATTAGTTTATCTAGAGGGTAATATATACTATATATAATCTTACTATATAGGTGTAAAGTAGTATTCTAGTTATTTATTATTATTATTCCTATATTATATAGCGTAAGGTGTTATATAAGGCTCTAGATCTATAGTATAGTAATTACTTACTAATTATTATACGATTAACTATAGCTAGTACTAAGTGCTTAGTACCTATCGTTAGTAGGGTGTAGAAGGCATACTGCTACGTATATAGTAATGCATATAGTTACTATATACCCTATAGTATGGCGCAACCGACAATTATATTATATTTCTTCTAATTTCATAGTTATTTATAGTAATAATTTAACTATCAATTTACCGGTCTATCTATTTGTTCTAATAGTTAACAAAAGTATTTCAAGGCTAAAGTTATGTTATAGAGAGTAATATATCTACTAGTATTTATAATTGAGAGTAAGCTATTAGTTCTTCCTATTAATAACTAAGATAGATATTAACATTTAACATAATAAGAATTGAAATTCAAATAGATTGGTTACTCTTTGTAAGATAAGCTATAAATAAAAGATATAATTTTAAAATTTAACTAGGTATATAAACCTATAAACTATTATTATAATTTATAGGAAGAAATTAGAATATAAATAGAAAAAAACTAAAAGAAAACTATTAAAAGACTTTAGGAATTATAAAGAATAATTCAAGAATTATAAACATTAATATTATACACATTATCTTTGTTTTATTTAATTACATTTTTATTAAGATTTCTCTAGTTGTTCTATTTTGTTGTAATATGAAAGCTTATTGTACCTAGTATCTGTTTAATCAAGTAACTTAAAAAATTAGTAAATCGATTATTCTTTAAAACTAGTGAAAATTGTATATAGTTTCTTACAAAATCTTGATAGTTAAAGAGTATATTATTCTAAAGTAAATAATTTAGTAATTTGAAAAGCTTTATTTAAGAGAATCTTAAAGAAATATTTAATATAAACTATAATCTAAAGAGATTATGATATGAAGAGGTATTCTAATTTTACTATATAGTTTCTAAAAACGAATCAGAAAGTTCTCTAGATTTCCTAAGTATTGTTTATATGTAATTTCCTAGAAATTACTAGAATTTCCAAAAGAAAATATATTCAAGGAAAGAATATCTCTTTACTTTCTATAAGAAGAATTGGGTTTATTCTTTAAGGTATTATTTATAGGAAACTTTAGTTTAGAATATATATATTATTTATTATTATATATTTAATTCATACGTAATATATATATAGAATACTACTATAATCTCCATTGTTTTTACTTTCTAATACACTTTATATTATAATATATATTATATCACTATTCTTATATAATCTTTATTCTATTAAATCTTAAGATTTATCTTATTAATATTTATATTTAATTTAAGATATTAGAACTCTTTCTCTAGGTATTTAATCTACTTGATATTAGGATCTAACCTTATAGAAGCCATTTCGCTTTACTCAGATTTATTAGACTCTAAACATGCTAATTGATATTACTTCCTAATTTCGTACCCCTGCAGGCGGTAAAGTCTCTACAGCTGTGCTACGGCTCCCTCACAAGTATCACAATCGGGTCGGGTAGGTGAGTGCCTGCGGAGCAGCAACAGAGCGGCAGCATAACAAAAATCAAATATACACCCAGCACTCCCAACTGACCAGTCCCACCATCGACGTCGCGGTCACCTCCTCTGCCAAAACTGCTGTTTACCGCGCACGTCGTTATTCCTCTTTGCTCCCACTGCAGACCAGACGTTCTCCCCAAACATCATCTTGTTTCTGCACACGCCACGCCTGCGACGAAAATAGCAGAGAAACCAAGAACACATACAAGACTCCGAGACTGCCCGTCAGCAATCCCATCAAACTACCAAAATGGCTGACACCTACGAAGATTACGACTACGATGGGTATGCCGACGAAGATGACACCAGCATCACCCCCGAGGACTGTTGGACGGTGATTTCGTCCTTCTTCGAGTCCAAGGGCCTGGTGTCGCAACAAGTGGACTCCTTCGATGAATTCACGTCCTCAACTGTTCAGGAACTCATCGACGAATACTCTCAGATCACACTAGACCAACCCAATCCCATGTCCGAAGGCGACAAAGTTATAGCTCTCCGCAGATACGAGGTCAAGTTTGGTACCGTCATGGTCTCCCGCCCATCTATCACCGAAGCCGACGGCAAGGTGACGACGCTCTTGCCTTACGAGTGTCGCGATCGAAATCTTACATACGCGAGTCCGCTTTATGTTAAGATCACCAAGAGAGTATCCATTGCCGTCGAAAAGAGAATCCCGCTGAATGAGCTTGACGAGGAGCAGCAAGAGGAGATGTCCAGTACTGGAGAGCATCCCACGAAGCTCGAGTGGGAAGAGGAAGAGAGTGGCGAGGATTATGGTGCCGACAAGAACAAATCCGACGACATGAAGGATATGATTTTCATCGGGCGCATGCCTATCATGGTAAAGTCCAAGATCTGCCACTTGAGCAACGAGCAGGAGGATGACCTATTCATGTTGAATGAGTGCCCCTACGACCAGGGAGGCTACTTCATCATCAACGGAAGCGAAAAGGTTCTCATTGCCCAAGAACGTTCCGCGGCGAACATCGTGCAGGTTTTCAAGAAAGCGCAGCCCTCCCCTTACTCATACACTGCCGAGATTCGCAGCGCTCTGGAGAAGGGCTCACGTCTCATATCGAGTATGATGCTCAAGCTCTACAGTAAGGGCGATGCCGCCAAGGGCGGCTATGGCCAGACCATACACTGCAGCCTTCCCTACGTCAAGTCTGACCTGCCAATCGCAATCGTTTTCCGCGCCCTCGGAGTTGTGTCCGACGAAGACATCCTCAACCACATCTGCTATGATCGCAACGACAGCCAAATGCTCGAGATGCTGCGCCCGTGCATTGAAGAGGCCTTCTGTATCCAAGACCGAGAGGTTGCTCTCGATTTCATCGGCAAGCGAGGCAGTAATCACAACATTCCGAGGGAAAAGCGCGTCCGTACGGCGAAAGACATCCTGCAAAAGGAGACATTACCGCATATCTCACAAAGCGAAGGCAGCGAGACGCGCAAAGCCTTCTTCCTCGGTTACATGGTCCACAAATTACTCCAGTGCGCGCTGGGCCGACGCGATACCGACGACCGTGACCATTTTGGCAAGAAACGACTTGACCTTGCGGGTCCGTTGCTCGCCAAGCTCTTCCGAAATATTGTGAGACGCATGAATCAGGAGCTTTCCGGTCACCTTAAACGTTGCGTGGAGTCGAACCGCCAGTTCAGCCTAACTCTTGGCGTGAAGCCGCAGACACTTTCCAATGGCCTCAAGTATTCCTTGGCCACGGGCAATTGGGGAGATCAGAAGAAGGCCATGAGCTCAACGGCTGGCGTCTCGCAGGTGCTAAATCGCTACACTTTCGCATCCACACTCTCCCACTTACGGCGCACCAATACGCCCATCGGCCGCGACGGTAAGCTGGCCAAACCCCGCCAGCTTCACAACACTCACTGGGGCTTGGTCTGTCCAGCCGAAACACCTGAGGGACAAGCTTGTGGTCTTGTAAAAAACCTATCACTCATGTGTTACGTAAGTGTCGGGACACCGGCTGAGCCCATTATCGACTACATGATTCAGAGAGGTATGGAGGTACTAGAAGAGTACGAGCCACTGAGGTATCCCAATGCCACGAAAGTGTTTCTGAACGGCGTCTGGGTGGGCGTTCATCAAGACCCCAGGATACTGGTTCCCGATGTCCAAGGCACACGCCGCCGAAACGTCATATCACATGAGGTGTCTCTTGTTCGCGACATCCGCGATCGCGAGTTCAAAATTTTCTCTGACGCAGGCAGAGTCATGAGACCCGTCTTTGTCGTGGAGCAAAACCCAAACAGCCTGGTTCAGCAGGGCTGCCTCGTCCTGCAGAAGGCCACCGTAAACGTGATGCGAGAGCAGCAAGAGAACCCCCCCGACGATCCGGCCGACAAGATCACGTGGCAGAGCCTGGCACATAGCGGCGTCATTGAGTATCTGGATGCCGAGGAGGAAGAAACAGCCATGATTTGCATGACGCCGGAAGATCTCGAAATTTACCGGCTCCAGAAACAGGGACAAATCATTGAAGATGATAATACTGAAGACCGGAATCGCCGCCTGAAGACCAAGATCAACCCAACAACGCATATGTACACACACTGCGAAATCCACCCCAGCATGCTCTTAGGTATCTGTGCTAGCATCATCCCCTTTCCGGATCACAACCAGGTGTGTAACATCCATCTCTGCTCCGCTCTGGCCGGTCATCTGACAGTTGTCACAGTCTCCTCGTAACACGTACCAATCTGCGATGGGTAAGCAAGCCATGGGCTTTTTCCTGACCAATTATTCTCGCAGAATGGACACGATGGCAAATATCCTTTACTACCCACAGAAGCCTCTCGCCACAACAAGATCAATGGAGTTCTTGAAGTTCAGGGAACTTCCGGCCGGTCAGAACGCCATCGTTGCCATTGCCTGCTACTCAGGCTACAATCAAGAGGATTCCGTGATTATGAACCAGAGCAGCATCGACCGTGGCCTCTTCAGAAGCCTATTCTTCCGTTCCTACACCGATTGCGAGAAGCGTGTGGGGATCAATCTGGTCGAACAGTTCGAGAAACCCTTCCGAAGTGACACGCTGCGTCTCAAGCACGGCACGTATGATAAGCTGGATGACGATGGTATCGTTGCGCCTGGTGTCCGCGTGTCCGGAGAGGACATCATCATCGGCAAGACATCACCCATCAATCCGGACAACCAGGAACTTGGCCAGCGGACAACACAGCACGTCAAGCGAGATGCTTCGACACCCCTTCGAAGCACCGAAAACGGCATCGTTGATTCGGTGATCGTTACGACAAATCAAGACGGCCTGCGTTATGTCAAGGTTCGTGTGAGGACGACGAAGATTCCACAAATCGGTGATAAGTTTGCATCACGCCATGGTCAGAAAGGAACAATTGGTGTCACGTACCGTCAAGAGGATATGCCGTTCACCTGCGAAGGTATCACGCCGGATATCATCATCAACCCCCACGCAATTCCATCTCGTATGACCATTGCTCACTTGATTGAGTGTCTGCTCAGCAAAGTGTCGACTTTGAAAGGGATGGAGGGCGATGCCACGCCCTTCACGGACGTCACCGTAGATTCAGTCTCACAGCTGCTGCGCGAACAGGGGTATCAGTCCAGAGGGTTTGAGATCATGTACAATGGCCATACGGGGAGAAAGCTGCGGGCTCAGGTCTTCTTTGGCCCCACATATTATCAGCGTCTGCGCCACATGGTAGACGACAAAATCCACGCACGTGCTCGCGGCCCCGTTCAGATCATGACGAGGCAGCCTGTTGAAGGTCGTGCGCGCGATGGTGGATTGCGATTCGGCGAGATGGAGCGTGACTGCATGATCGCACATGGGGCGGCTTCTTTCCTCAAGGAGAGGTTGTTCGAGGTTTCTGATGCCTTTCGAGTCCACGTTTGCGAAATCTGTGGTTTGATGACACCAATCGCGTAGGTTGACGGTCAGTAGGCGTTATTTGCGACACGACTAACACCGTGCAGGAACCTTTCAAAGCAATCCTTCGAGTGCCGCCCTTGCAAGAACAAGACGAAAATCGCCCAGATTCACATACCGTACGCCGCGAAGCTTCTTTTCCAGGAGTTACAGTCGATGAACATCGCCGCCCGCATGTTTACCAACAGATCAGGAGTCTCGATTCGGTAAATGGAGTCAAATGGAGTATGCAGGTCCCTTTCTCACGTAACGTTGCTGGTAACGCAGGAGGGGAATGGGGATGTCTGGTCCTTCACCAAGAATCTGCTGGGAACGCCAGTATTAAGGCCGCCTCCAGCGGTTGGGAGATAGGGTGTTTCCGTTTTGTACAATAGAAACGTACCATTTCAAGGACAAACTTCAAGTCATGCCACCGCCTCCTGGATTAGATACCATTAAGGAATTTTGAAATTCAGCAAATTTGATTTTCGGCACAGCTCGTACAAGACGCCTGTGTAGGCGGCGGAGAGACCCGATGAGCCGCTCTCCTGTGCGGTTGAACAGATTTGTGAGCCGTTGCCCCGATTCATCTCCCTCTCGATCAATCAATGCTGCGACGGATTGCTGGGCGTCGTCATGTGATGTGACGACATGAGTTTGGCGGGCAACTGTTGCTTCGTAGACATTCCTAGGAGCAACAACCAAGCTATCGCGCTCCACAGCTATCCCACGTGGCGAGATAGGAGCGTGGGAGAGGACTGCCGGACAAGGGCGAGTATTCTCGTAGCGTGAGAAAATGCTATTTGTCCAGATTATATAGCACCGTCGCTGCCGTTTGCTCTGCCAGTGGCAGTCAGTGGCGCGTCTCGTACCGTCTGTTCTCGCCGGTATTCTTCCTCGAGAGCCCGCTGCATGTCGAAATCCATCTGCCTCTCTCGTTTGATTCGCTGGACCTCGATGTCGCGAAGAACTCCCTGGTGCATGGCCTTTAAAATCCCATCAGTTGGTCGCACACCAATGCATAGTCTGCAGGTAGTGGACGGGGGTACGTGCCTCCTTCTCGGACTTCTGCTGAAAATGCACAATGACAATAGTGCAAGCGGCAAACAGAGAGGTCGCCGATAGGGTGACCTTGGAAGCTCGAGACATATTAGCTAATGTATCTTCTGACGATACTTGTTAAACTTGAACGACAGCTAGGATTGGGAGAAGAATCTTTTACAGAAGGTATAGAACGTATCAAACATAATATATAGACTCAATTGGTAGAACTAGTGGTATATGAGTTGAAGTATTAAGAGTTTTTATATGTAAAAATAAATATATTTTGAAAGAAAAATATAGTTTTATATATATAAATAAGTATTATAATTAAAATAAAATATATTATATTTTATATATATTATTTAGTTAGATTTATTATATATTTAGAATTAAATCTTAATAATTATTTTATATAGTTTTAATTATAAATCTTGCTTAATAATAGTATTTATCTAAAGATTGACTTATAATAAGTAAAAATAGTAATTAAACTACTTATTATTATAAAATAAAATTATACTTCTAGTTTTGTTATTTATTTCTATAGTAATAAGAGACTTTATAGTAGTAATTCATATAGAAGTATTCTTATTAAAACTAATATGCAGTATATATAGTTAATAGTTCTAGTAGTCTTATTGAATCTTTTAGATGTAGTATAAAATATCTTAGAAATAGATATTCCATAGTTTATTACTTTTCTATATTATTAGGGTAGAATTGAAATCTCTTTCAAATTCATATACTTACTTATAGAAAGAAGACCATTTGGGAATATATAAGTAGATAGTAATAATATTGTACAAATAAAGCCTTCAATCTATCAAATTTAGCTTCAATAAAACTACTAAAACATTATAATCACTAGACTATTCAAAAAATATTAAAAAGAGAATTATCTAGTTATTATACAACATATGATATTAGACTAATAGTATTGAAACCAAGTATAAATTGAATAATACTCTCCTATTAATATATAATGATAATACTTATCTCTAATACTCTAATATATTATAATATATAAATCTAGTAATTTGAGAAACTATTTAGTTGTATCTAAAATATCTATATCTATATACATATTAGTTATATCTTAGCTGGATCTAAGACCTATCAATTATATTAGATTAATATATTTAAACTATTAATTAATAAAAGCAAGCTAAGTCTTATTATATTTATATTCAAATTATAAGTTAGTTTATTTTGATACTAGAGAATATTCTTATCAAAAGTCTGAAGTTTAATATTAGGAGTTAGTAGAATGTAGTTTAGAGTAAAAACATCAATATTATAAATATCAAAGTTATAATACAGATTTGAATAAACTGTCTATAATTGATATCAATTAAGTATTTTAAAATACTTAGCTTATTTAAAATATAAAAATATAAAAGTTTAAAGTTTTATACTAGATATATAATTAGTTATTTATCATTTGTATTAGATTACTATGAAGTATATATATCAGTTATTATGATTATAAGAAGTTTTAATCTAGACTATTGAACTAATAGTAGATAACTAATGTAAGATTTAGGCTAGTCTGCAGATATTAATTATAATATAACAGGGAATTCAGAACAGTATTTGAAAATAATACTAATATTAGTAGAAAGAGTAGTAATGATAGAAAGTTTGGATTACACTAGACGTATAGAATCTCTTATTTTAATATCTAAGTAGAATTTATTTTCAGACATAATAATTCAGATAAATTATAAGTTAATGTAAACTATAACGCTCAGGCTATTAAGTAATTTACTTATTATGTGTTTTAAAATTTAGATTTGATTAAGAAAGAGTATAGTTAATATAAGTTATATAGTATAAACTCTGATAACTAATTTATTAGAAGAAATAGAGAATACAGAGTTCAAAGAGTTAATGTCATATTTAATTGTTTAATTGTTTATTGTAGAATAATAGAAATCAGAATAGATACTTACTTATGATTATTAGAGCTATGATTCTAATATTCCTTCTTAAGAAATATAAAATAAGTAAGACTTTTATGACTTTTAAAGAATAACTATTCTAAAACATGAATGGGGAAAATAGAGAGAAATACATCTGAAAGATCTAAGGATTTGATAATAAGTTTAAAGGCAAAGACCTCAAAATCAATATAGAATAATCTAAGAAACTTAAAATCACAGAGAACTTTAAAGGAGAGTATTATTCTTAGGAAAATAAATTATTTATACTATTTTATTTATATAAGAGTAAAAGATTGTTTGTGAAGTTATTTTGTGAAATACCTTTAGATATATTATGAAATTTAAATTAGTCTGAAGATATTATTAGAACTTATTATCATTGTTATTTATATTAAGATAATAGGATTATATCTTATTATTTAAGTAGACTCTCTGATATAATAATAGTAAGCATTGATAGGTTTAGTATTTTGATGTGATTAGGTATTTTACGTAGGCGTTTTAGCTAATTAATTCTTTATAAAGATAATGAACTTGTTAATAACTTTTAGCTGTAGAGAGAAATTGATAGAATGATAATTAATATATAACGTATTAGCTTGTTACGTATTTAGTTTTATAAAAATATAAGTCTACTTTTCAATTCAATATAATTATAATGAATAATAATATATAGATCTAAGTAGAATATATAGGCTAAAGTATATTGTCTATTAATAATATCTCTTGCTTAGTATAAAGTGAAAATTAAAATAAGTTGAAGAGATTTGTCTTCCTATAATTATAAATTAATTTTTAAACTAAGACTTTTCTTCAATTATTTTATATTCTTATCGAATTAAATAAGTATTAAGGCTACTAAAGCTGTAGTAGTAGTTTACTACGTAATTAATTAACTTATTTAGCCTAATAAAATGAAAGTAATTATTATATAGATTAGTTATTATATTATATTATATATATATATTGCGATTGAGACTTAACTATTAGAAATATAGATAATTATTATTTACTTACTTTTCCTCTATATCTAGAATAATATCTAAGCTCTTTATGCTATATATAGATTTAACTATAAGTCTTACCTAATAATAGTATTCATACTAATACTAGCTTATGACTAGTTAAAATAGTAATGAAATTACTTATTATTATAAATAATTATACCCCTAGTTTTAATATTGAACTCTATAGTAATAGAAGACTTCGTAATAATAATTAAGGAAAGCCTTATTAAAACTAAGGTGTAATATATATAGTTAAAAGTAATTATTAAGGTTATAAGGTTAAGAATCTTTTTAATCTTCTTAAAGATAGGATAAAATAAAGTACTAAGAGCTAGGTATTTTATAACTTATTATTCTTCTATATCCTTTATAATAAATTTAAAATCTTCTTAAAATCTATATAACTATTTTAAGAAGAAAGATATAAGATAAGTATAATAATATTTACTTATAATTCTTATAACTAAAGCTATTAGTTTATTAGATTAAACCTTAATAAGATTATTTTAAAAACTATAATTAATAAGTAGTTTATAGATATTTAAAAAATAATTATCTAGTTATCTTATAAGTTATTATATTAAGCTAAAGATTTCGGAGACTAGGTATTAATCAGATAATATTTTAATATTAATATATTACTATAATACTAGTTATTAGATATTTTAAGGTATTATAGTAATATAATTATGGGGGTTTTAAAAACTATTAAGTTATATTAGAAATATCTATATTTATATAAGTATTATTTATATATCAGCTATTTGGTTACTTTTGCTTTATACTTAGAATAATATCTAAGCTTTATATTCTATATATAGATTTAACTATAGATTTTACCTGATAATCGTATTTATACTAATACTAGCTTATAACTAGTTAAAATAGTAATGAAATTACTTATTATTATAAATAATTATACTCCTAGTTCTAATATTTAACCTTATAGTAATAGAAAACCTTATAATCATAATTAGAAAAAGCTTTATTAAAACTAAAGCTTAACATATATAGCTAAAAGTAATTACTAAGGTTATAAAGTTAAGAACTTTTATAAACCTCTTAAAGATAGAATAAAATAGAATACTTATAAGAACTAGGTATTCTATAGTTTATTATTCTTCTATATTTTTTATAATAGAATTAAAATCTCTTTAAAATTTATATAGCTATTTATAAAAAGAATACTATAGAATAAGTATAGAGATATCTAATTATAATTATTGTAATTAAGGTTATTATTTTATTAGAATAGATTTTAATAAACTTATTCTAAATATTATAATTAATAGGTAGCTTATAAATATTTAAAAGAATATTATCTAGCTAACTTATAACTTACTATATTAAGTTAATAATATTAGGGATTAGATATTAATTAGATAAGATTTTAATATTAATATATTATCATAATATTAGTTATTAGATGTTTTAGAAACTTATAGTAATATAATTATAGAAGTTTAAAAACTATCTAATTATACTAGAAGTATCTATATCTATATAAGTATTATTTATATATTAGCTATATTTAATATATTAAAATCATTTATTAATAAGAATAGGTTAAATCTTATAATATTTATATAGAGATTATAAATAAGCTTATATTAATAATAGAGAACTTTTATATTAGTGATATAAAGGCTTATCTTAGAAGTAGGTAGGATTTAGTTTATAATAAAGATATTAAGGTTATAGATATTAAGGTTATAATAAATATTTAAATAGAATGCTTATAGTTAGTAGTAATTAAATATCCTAAGATGTTGGAATTATATATTAATAGTTATAAAGGTATAAAGGTATAAAGGTATAAAGTTATTATAGAAGGAGTTATTAGTTATTTATTATTAAAAAGGTTGATATAGGGTAGGTATGCTAGTTACTATACCCATAAGGGGCTTAACTTTAGATTAATTAGAAGCTAGCTATAGTAGTTAGTAGGGGGGTAAGAAGGTTAAAGTTATACTTCAGGGGGTAATATATCTACTAATAGTTGTAGTAGAAAGCGAGCTATCAGCCCCTCCTATATATTAGCTATACTTAATCAATATACTAAGATTATTTACTAATAAGAATAAGCTAAGTCTTATTATACTTATGTAGAGATTATAAGTTAGCTTAGATTAATAATAGAGAACTTTTATATTAGTAGTATAAAGTTTTATCTTAGGGGTAGGTAAAATTTAATTAATAATAGGGATATTAGAATTATAGATATCAAGGTTATAATAAATATTTAAATAGAATACTTATAGTTAGTAGTAATTAAATATCTTAAGATGTTTGAATTATATATCAATAGTTATAAAGATATAAAGGTATAAGGGTGTGAGGTTATTGTAGAAAAAGTTATTAATTATTTATGATTAAAAATGTTAATAATAAATAGGTATGCTAGCTACTATAGCTATAAGGAGTTTAGCTCTAGATTAATTAGGAGCTAGTTATAGTAGTTAGTGGGGGGTAGGAAGACTAAAGTTATACTTCAGGGGGTAATATATCTACTAATAGTTGTAGTAGAGAGCAAGCCATCAGCTCCTCCTATAGATAATTATTATAAATATATTGCTATAACTTAATTAATTTAATATACTTATCAATTATAAATAAATATAAGAAGGGCTAATAGCTCGCTTTCTACTACGACTATTAGTAGATATATTGCCTCTTGAAGTATAACTTCAGCCCTCCTACTCCTACTAATTACTATAGCTAGCCCCTAGTTAATCTGGGGCTGAACCCCTTGCAGCTATAGCTAGTATATCTACCCCGCGTCAACTTTTTTAATAATACATAACTGACAACCTCACGTACTCACGCCTTTATAGCTATTAATATATAATTTAAATATCTTAAGATAGTTAATTACTACTAACTATAGGTATTTTATTTGAATATTTATTATAACCTTGATATTTACAACTTTGATATCTCTTAGACTAAATCCTATTTATTTTTAAAATAAAACTTTATACTATTTATATAAACGTTCTCTACTATTAATATAAATTAACTTATAATTTCTATACAAGTATAATAGAACTTAGCTTACTTTTATTAGTAAGTAATCTTAATATATTAATTAGGTATAACTAATATAGAAATAATATTTATATATATATATATAGATATTTCTAATATAGCTAGATAGCTTTTAAAATCCTTATAATTATATTATTATATTATTCTAAAGTATCTAGTGATTAGTATTATAATAAGATATTAATATTAAGATATTATCTAATTAATATTTAATTTCTAATATTACTAGTTTGGCGTAATAGTTTATAGGATAATTAAATAATCTTCTTTTGAATATTTATAAGTTACCTATTAACTATAGTATTTAGAATGATTTTATAGAAGCTTAGTTTAATATATGAATAGCTTTAATTATAATAGTTATAACTAGATATCTTTATACTTATTCTATAGTACTCTTCTTATAAATAGCTATATAGACTTTAAGGAAATTTCAGTTTTATTGTGAAGATATAGTATACTATTATTCTAGTTATTAAACTATATTAAGGATAGGATATAGAAGAGTAATAGATTATAGAATACCTAGCTCTTATAAGTATTCTATTTTATTCTATTTTTAAGAAGTTTATAAAGGTTCTTAACTTTATAACTTTAGTAGTTACTTTTTACTATATATATTAAACCTTAGTTTTAATAAGGCTTTCCCTATATAGATTATTACTATGAGGTCTTCTATTACTATAGGGTTAAATATTAGAACTAGGGGTATAATTATCTATAATAATAAGTAATTTTATTACTATTTTAACTAGTTGTAAGCTAGTATTAGTATAAATACTATTATTAGGTAATATTTATAGTTCAATCTAAATAAAGAGTGTAGAGTTTAGATATTATTTTAGCTATAGAGTAAAAGTAACTACATTATAAATAAATATTCCTTAGTAGTAATTGATTACTATGAATTTCATTAAAAGTCTCTAATCTATTTAAAATTATATATTTCTTAGAAGTACTTAAAGAAAACTATTTCTAACAGTTAGCTTTTACTTTGTAAGCCTTATATATCATATTAATACTGAGAATTTATTGAAATAGATGGAATCTTAAGTAGTAATAATATAATTAGTTAATATGATAACTAATAAATAGGATAGATATGAGACTATATTTATTATACTTATTCTTTTAAGGATAATAGTAAGATTATTATATAATATCTAAAACTAGTTACTAGAGTCTATTATTAACTATTAAAAATCATTAAATAGTAAAAACTAGTAGTAAGTACTAATAGCTAATAGTAGCTACTATACTTAATTTTACAACTAGAAGAAATATTATATTTGCCTACTCATATATATTAGATTTATTATAATATATAAAGAACTTCTATTTCTACTATTCTTATAGAAGTAATGATATCTTAACTTTTTATAAAAAGAAGAAATCTCTTTACTATTTCTCTATTATTAATCTAAGTATTTATAAAGCTAAATACTTTTCTTACTAATCTGACTTTTACTAAAGTAATCTTTTAGTTTAAAATAAAAAAATAAGTCTAATTAATAATTTTAATAACTATTAGATTATTATCTTAAGCTTTTTAAGAAATTATAATTTAGTATAAAAAGATCTAAGATTTAATCTAAATACTTAGAAAAACTATAATATATTCTATAAACTAAATAGTAAGCTTATAAGTATTTAGAATCCTAATATTAAAGTATTTATAAATAGCTTTTTCTTATTAAGAGACCTAGGTTTTTATATTATTCTTAAAGTTTAACTTTTTTTAATAGGTTCTATAAGTATTACTTAGTATTCTATAATTATTTTTACTTTCCTCTCTATCTTATTATAATTTATATAGCTCTTAAGCTTAAATAGCTAGATATTAAGATTTCTTATTATATTATAAGAATATTTTAAGAAATCTAAAGAGATTATATCTCTAATATATTCTTATACTATTTATAGTCTTTTTATTCTCTTATAATATATCTTTACATCAAAAGTTTGTTTAATTTATCTTTTCTTATAGAAAGCTATATTAATAATTAAGAAGTATTTAAAAATTATAACTTATAAAGTAGTATCTCTCTTAATAAGAATAATCCTAATATCTTCTTTAACCTTAAGAGTTATAATTTAAGATTAAAATAAAGCTTATAATAACTATTAGGTTTTTATTAAATAGTTAGAGATTCTAGAGACGTTTAGTTTAATAGTAAACTTTTTATATTCTTTGCTAGATTTTCTTAGGAGAGTTTTATAATAAGATAAGGAGTTTATAAAATCCTAGAAGCTATAGGATTAATATAAAAACTTAATCTAATTAATCTAGAAGATTTAATCTTTTAAATTATTTAAAATAATCTTTCTAAAAGAAGTAGATATTTCTCTTTAAGGTTTTAAGAGGTTTCTAATTTAAATAGTTCTTTTGATAATATATATAAAACTCTTAATTATTAAATTAATTATATTATTACTATTCAATCTAAAATTACTTAAGAGGCTATAGAAGTACTAGATACCTAATAGGAACATATTAATATAATTCTACGAGATATATACCCGAGGTACATCTCTCTCAATCTGATAAATATAGTAAAAAGAACCTAGTAGTGTGGCGTTTGGTTTAGACCTAGCTCTAACCTAGAAATCTAAAGTAACTATAGCTATAGCGGTTAGTATAAGGTGGGTTGGGGTATGGGTCCTAGCTGGGTGCTAAATGTTCTCTGTGTAAAGCAAAAGGCTTAAATTATTATTTATATTATTAGTATTTTTAAGTATTTAATTATTTACCTAAAACTAGTAGAAATTAAATACTTTATATTGACTATTATAGTTATATTATAGATTTTAGAAGTTAGTATATAATAGTTGTATTAAAGATCTCTAATCTATTTAAAGTTATATAACTCTTTAGGACCCTTTAAAAATAGTTATTCCTAATTATCAGCTTTTACTTTATTTACCCTATAGATACTACTAGTTCTAAAGAACTATTTTAAATAGAAGAAATTTCAAATAGTAATAATATAATTAATTAATATAACTACTAATAAATAGGGAAAGTATAAAGCTTTTTGTTATAATTACTTTTTAAAAGATTATAATTATATAATACTAATACTAGCTAGCTAGTAATACTTACTACTAGCTATTAATAATTACTAGCTATTAATAATTAATAGTAGTAGCTAATAGTTAGTAGTAGTTACTATACTTAGTTTATATAATTAGAAGGTATAAACCTACTAGTTGTAATTACCCACTATAGAATTCAAACCTACTATTCTTACTATAAAATAGTAAAAGCCAGCTAGACATTAAACTACTACATCAAGCGGGATAGAAGTTAGTAAATTTTAAATAATGCTTTTTAATTCAATAGAAGAAAAGTAAATGGTATTCCTTTTAGATTTAAAAGTATTATTATGCTTATTATTTTCTTCTTTTTTTAAAATAATAATAAATTCTAATTAAAATATCATATTTCTATTATTAGTAAAAGATCTATTAATAAAGATATAGAGCTTTATCTCTTTAATATTAATTAGGATAAATATTAGGTTTTATTTTAAATTATTTGTTTATTATATAAAATGCTTATCAAATCTCTTAATATCTTCTTCTATTAAATCTTAATCTTAAGTTATAATAGAAAAGTTGGAATATACTTCTAATTAGTATATAGAAGCTATATATACTCCTTATATCTATTATTTAATATATATTAACTTTACTTTATTAGATATATAGTTAATAAGTCTAATCTTCTTATTTTAGCTCTTTTAAATAAAAGTGATATTACTATTATTTCTAAGAATTATTATACTTCTATTATATATGAGATTTGTTATTTATTAATATTAATTTTAGCTTTATTATACATCCTACCTATTAGAGTTCCTCTTTTTCTTTTTTATTGAACTTAAGTAAGTAGAAGTTAAAAATATTATCTATTTATATATTTATAATACTAAAATATAAACTATTCAGTCCAGAGATTATAAGGTACAAATTATATAATAAGGTTTGTATTCCTAATTTATTTTTATAGTAGTTAGAATATATTATATATTGATATATATCTAATTTTATAAAGCTATATAATAACTAGATAATAATAATAATTATATCTTTTCAATATATCTATTATAAAACTAGAAAGTAGTTTTATTAAGATAAAGTAGTTTAGTTATATTTCTATACATATATATTTAGATAATATTATAGAAGTAGACTTCTATAGAAATATTAGAATATAATATTACTAATAGTATTAGTATAAAATAATGGCTAACTTATTATATTATTAAGAATTATATAAGGATATTAATCTTCTCTTATATATTAAATCTCTTAATAACCAGTTATAACTTCTCATATAATATTTTCCTAGTATTCTTGATCTTATTAATAGATTTAAAGCTAAAGATTCTTATTTATTTATATTTTTAGATATTAAAATACTTAAAGTATAGTATTGCTTTTTGTTAATAGGACTTCTTGTTTTTCAATATATAACTCTTTAAAGGGTTTACTTAATATTACAATAAGACTATATTAGTAGAAATTAACAGTCTTAATTAGTATTTCTACTTTTGTTATTTTAAAATAGATATTATAGTATGTTATATGAGGAAGATTAATTTTTATAATATAAATATTATTTTCATATAGTTATCTTCATTACTTTAGCCTTTCTTTAAGTATTATTATTATAATTATTTCTTTAAATAGAATTTCTCTATTCTTATTATTACTTTCTTTAATTTAAACTTAGTAGTATAGTTTAGCTATTATTATTGAGAAGGTATTGAATTTACCTTCTATTTTTATAATATATATCTTACTATTAATTAAGATACGTTTGAAAAGTTTAATTTAGTTTTAATACTTTTAAAATATATATATATCTAATTATAGTAGGAATTAGTAGATAGATATTATAGAAAAACTATTATATATACTTAAAGCATTTGAGATTTAGTATTATATATATATATTATATACTTCTTCTATTGTTTTTTAGATAATTATTAAATATCTTATTATATTTAGAAATAGTAGTAATATTATAAACCTGAGCCTTAGGGCTTATATAGAGTATTACTATCAAGGCTCTATATAGCTACTACCCCTCTAGTCTAGTACAGACTTTTCACCTTAAGTATAAACTCTTCAGGTTTATTATAATACTATTAAGGCATTATTAACATATCTCTTATAATTAGTTTCTAATTTCTTATTAAAATTTACTTTAATAGTAAATAGTAAATTATATATAAGAAATAGAAGATAGTAAAAAATAATAATAAGTATTAATACTATAGAACTCTTAATAGGAATTCTAATAAATTAATAGTAGATTAAGTTAGTAGAAGATAGAATTTAATTTTTCTAAGAAGTCTTTATATAATTCTAATAGGATTATAAAGTAGCCTAATGAATAATACAGGTATTTTATATAAGAAAGAAACTACTCTTTATTAATACTTTGTTTAATAATAATACTTTCTACTTTCTTATATAAAGGATAATTATATAATATAAGTTAAAAGTTAATTAAACTTTTATTAAGAAATTAGAAGACTTCTAGTAATTCCTATAGATTAATTTATTACTTAAAATTTAAGTATGAATTAGTAATTTCTATATAATATAGAGTACTTAATTCAATTAGAATATTAATATATTCTTTTAATATCTTATTAAGTATTATAAGAATTCCTATTATAATATTTAGACTTTTAAGAAGATTTATTACTTCTATTAGGAATTTAAATAGATATTTACTAAGTTTTTTATTAAATTTGAATTAGTTATAAGATAGATTAGGAGATACTCTTAAGTAGGAGATATTGAATTAAACTACTTCTGATTAGCTTTCTCTTATTAAATTTAAATAATTACTATTAATTATAATATTAATTAGATAGATTATTATACTATAGTTTAATACTACTAGATAATTATAATAGACTTTGAGATTTTTGATATAGAGTTATAGAGTTATAATAGGCTAAACCTTTTATTTTAGTTAAAACTAATAGTTAATAAGAATAGGGATATATAAATAATAAGTATAAAGGCAGCTTAAGCTATTATAATACTAGTATAATATTATTATAATACTATTCTTCCCTACTATAAGGAATTAAATGAATAAATAGCTACAATTAATAAGCTTCAGTTCATTCTTATTGTAAGTATATATAAAGTCTAGTAGGTAAACTTTATAATTATCTAAATATATATATAGACTAATATTTATATATATTATAATATTAAGGATTATTTTATTACTAAGTATTAGTTATATTCTACCTACCTACTAGTAGCTTCTAATATTAATATTTAGGTTCTATAGTTAGATAAAAGAATTATAAATAATAAAGAAAAAGTCTAATCTTTTAGAAGAAACTCCCTAGAGAATAGGTTAATATAAATACTAATAATAATACTATAGTAATAGATAAAACTAGAGAGATATAGAGATAGAGAGATAAGCTGCTTCTTTTAATTTCTATATTAATAAATAATAAGTTTTTTATTTCTATTTAAATTGATAGTAGTTATAAGTATTATAAAGTAGTTAGCAAAGAGTTTACAAAATAGTAGAACTTTATATTAACTATATTACTATAACTATACTAATTAAATATTATTTTAAATATTAAATTAAAAGACTCATATTATTTAGATAACTAGAATATATATCAACCTGAATAGTTATGTATCTGAAGCTTTATTCTATATGAATTTAGAAATAATATATTTAGCTATCCTTAAGAAGCTATAGTTATAATATAGAAAAGTTATTTTAAATCTTATAAGGAATAAGTTAAAAATAAGTATAATTAGTAGTCTAACTATTTAGACTATTAGTGATATACTAAAAGAGATATATATAAGTAGACTTATAAATCTTATTAACCTACTAGTTATAATATTATTGAGTTTAAGAAAGGGGGGTATAAGTAATTAGTAACTAATTTAATATAGATTAATATAATTCTAATTATTATATTGTTAGTTATATTAGAATAACTAATACTTATATTACTTATTATTTATACCTCTTTTATAAATTTATTTAATAAAGATAAGACTTCTAACTTCCTACCTCACTAAGAGTCTTTTAATTATTATATTTACCTAAAGAAGAACTTAGATAGAATTAAACTAAACCTATTATAAACAATACTTTATAATATACTAAGGGAATACTTATTTAAAATCTAATATTAAATTATAAACTTAATAGATAAAGATTAGATCTAAGTAAGCTTATCTATAGATAGAATACCTATCCTCTTTATTAAAAAGTCTAAGGGAAAATAGTAGTTCTATATAGATTATTAAACTTTTAATACTATTAATACTTATAACTATTATTCCTTATTACTAATTAAAAAGATGCTATACTTATTATTTAAAATAATATAATTTATAAAAGTAAATATCTATATAGCTTTTTATGAAATCTAGATTATAGAAGGGGATAAGTATAAAATTACTTTTGAGATATGTTTTAACTTATTTATATACTCTATTACTTCTTTTAGGCTAATAAATATATCTATTATATTTTAATATTATATTAATAATATATTTTAAAGTATTCTTAACAATTTTATTCTAATCTATCTAGATAATATTTGTATTTATAGTTATAAGTTAAAGAATACTTATAAAGATAAAGTTAAATAAATCTTTAAGTAGTTATAAAAGGCTAGTTTATATATACATCTAGAGAAGTATAAATTCTTTATAAAATAAATTAAATATCTTAGTTTTGTTATTAAGATAAAGAAGAATATCTATTATAATTGAAATAAATTAAAATTATATAGAAATAAGAGATCTTAAAGAATATCTATAACATCTATAGTTTCCTTAGC
>AMCV02000012.1:795158-814302 GCA_000350065.2 Colletotrichum orbiculare MAFF 240422
TTAATATAGAAAGCAGTACTATTTTCTTAAGATATTATATACTAATAGGTTTTTAAAATACTTAAGTTTATATTTATTTTCAAACTAGTTATAATTTAATTAGATTTAGAGTAATATATAGTAGTAGAACTAGATTATTTAGAAGTAGTATTCAATAGCTATTTCTTATAAGGAAATAGAAATAACATATTATAATTAGTTATTTATTATTTGATTAGACTTATTTTAATTTAATTTGATTATACTATTTATAATAAAGAGCTACTAGTAGTTATATTATATTTGAAAATATAATTAGTAGAATGATAGAGTATAATAAACTATTTACTATTCTATCTAACTATAAAGCTTTAAAATACTTTATTACCTTAAGATTTATCTTAAAAAAATAAGTTAAATAGGTAGAAACCCTATTAGAATTTAGTTTTATTTTAAAATACTATTTAGACTACTTTATAGAATATTTTGATATTCTTTCTTAATAAAGCTAAAATAATATAATAAACCTAAACCTCCTAATATAAATCTTTTAACCTTTTTAAATTAACTTTAAAAATAAAGATAAGCTTTCTTTAATACTCCTAATTAATAATATATAAATAAAAGAAGGCTAAGAAGGAGCAATATAAATAGAAAATACTTATTAATATACTACTAGTAAATTACTAGATAAGTATATTATATTCTAAAGTATTATATTACTAATACTATAGAATTAGATAATTATAATAATACTAATATGTAGAATTTGCCTAAAAGCTATCTATTAAATAGTAAGAATATTTTTACTAGAAGTTTTAATATAAATATAAGTAGCTAACTATATAATAAAGAGGAATAAGGCTCTATTATATTAAAGTTAAAATTAAATCTCTAAATATAAGCTACTAATAATTATAATTTTCTAACTAACTAATAACTCTTTAATCTTAAATTATCTTGACTTTAACTTAATATTTATAATATTCTTATAAGATTAAGATTAAAATAATATATTAAAGAATATTAAAACTTTTATCTAAATATATAATATCTATTAGTATTTATATAGAAACTATAGGTATTATTAAAGCTTATTATAATTGCTTCTAATTCTTAATAAATTTAGGTGATAGATTTCTATTAACTTTATAATAGAATTACTATTTATGAAAAAGGAGGGTTTTAAATTTTTAAAAATAATTATAGATTAGCCATTTAAATATATCTAATTAGAAGTTATAATATTCATAATTACTAAAATTTATATAGAGAGGTTTTAAGATATTTAATAGTAGTTTTATAGTTCTTCTATATTAATTGTTACTAATTATAATTTAGATTAAATTATTATTTATTAGATAATATTATATTAGTTAATAGGAATATAATAATTATTATTAATATTATTCTACTTTTAGATAGATAGTAAGATAGAAAGAGTAATATTTGAAATTTAAGTATTCTTATAAGTATATATTACCTTCTTATAGTTAGACTGATTAGTTTATCTTTGTATATATTAACTAATATTAAGTAATAAGGATTTTTTAATTATTAGAATTAATTTCAATAAACTTCTAAATAAGTTTAATATTATATTTATTTTATATATTCAAATAGTAGAATAAACTACTTATTCTAATTTAAAGTATACTGTAATACTCTTATTCTACTTTAAAGATAATATTACTAAAGTTCAAATAGTAATAATATATATATAATAATATAATAAAATAAGTATTAATAGAATATAATAAATAGTTGAGAAGTTTTAAATTAGGAATAAAGTATAACTATTATTATATTATATTAAGATAAATTAGCTAAGTAAGAAACTTAACTAAATAATTTCTAAATACTAAGTAAATAATATATCAAACTTATTAAATATTATATTAGATATCCCTATAAAGATCTATTTAATATTCTATATTAATTTTATTAAATAAGTAGAACATAACTTATTATTATCCTAACAATATATAGATATATATTTTAATTTTATTCTAATCCCTATTAGGAAGGGTAATAAGATTTAGCAAGAGTATAAAATTGAAAAGATACTAGTAGTAAAGAATACCTTAGAGTAAAGATATAATTATAATATCTTAATTCAAAAGAAATATTATAATATTTTAATATAGGAGCTTTTAGAAAGTCTTATTAATAATAAAACTAAATTATAATTTGAACTATAATATAAATATATTAGAAAGAGTGATAGATTAATATTAATTTATTAATAATAGAAAGTTATATAAGTTATAAATTAAATAGTATAATAACTCTTAAGAGATATATATAAATTACTATAAAACTTACTCTTTAAATATTAAATTTGGTTACTTTTACTCTGTACTTAGAATAATATCTAAACTCTTCATCTTATATATAGATTTAACTATAAATTTTACCTAATAATAGTATTCATATTAATACTAGCTTATAACTAGTTAAAATAGTAATAAAATTACCTATTATTGCGGATAATTATACCCCTAGTTCTAATATTTAACCCTATAGTAGTAAAAGACTTCATAATAATAATCTATATAAAGAAAGCCTTATTAAAACTAAGGCTTAATATATATAACTAAAAATAACTACTAAGGTTATAAGGTTAAGAACTTTTTTAAACTTCTTAAAGATAAGATAAAATAAAATGCTAAAAGCTAGGCGTTCTATAACCTATTATTCTTCTATATCTTTTATAATAGAATTAAAATCTCCTTAAAATCTATATAGCTACTTATAAAAAGAAAACTATAGGATAAATATAGAAATATCTAGCTATAACTATTATAATTAAAACTATTAGTATATTAAATTAAACTTTAATAAAAGTATTCTAAATAATATAATTAATAAGTAGTTTATAAATATTTAAAAGGAAATTATCTAATTATTCTATAAGTTATTATATTAAACTAAAAATTTCAGAAACTAAGTATGAGTTAGATAATACCTTAATATTAATACCTTATTATAATATTAATTACTAGATACCTTAGAATATTATAATAATATAATTATAGAAGTTTTAAAAGTTATCTAGTTATATTAGAAGTATTTATATCTATATAAGTATTATTTATATATTAGCTATATTTAATTAATATCTTAAGATTATTTACTAATAAGAATAAGCTTAGTCTTATTATATTTATATAGAGATTATAAGTTAGCTTATATTAATAGTAGAGAACTTTTATATTAGTAGTATAAAGTCTTATCTTAGGGGTAGGTAGGGCTTAGTCTAAAGGGTATTAAAATTATAGATATTAAAGTTATAATAAATATTTAAATAGAGTACTTATAGTTAGTAGTAATTAAATATTTCGAGATATTCGAATTATATATAGCTATAAAGGTATAAAAGTGTGAAAACGTAAGGGTGTGAGGTTGTTATAGAAGGAGTTATTAGTTATTTATTATTAAAAAGGTTAATATAGGATAAGTATACTAGCTACTATAGCTATAAGGAGTTTAACTCCAGATTAATTAGAAGCTGGCTGTAGTAGTTAGTAAGAAAGTAGGAGGGCTAAAGTTATACTTTAGGGGGTAATATGTCTACTAATAGTTGTAGTAGAGAGTGAGCTATCGGCCCCTCCCTCTTTAAATATTAAATAAATAAATTAAATAGAAAGACTAGTATTATTTTATTCTTCTTTATATTCTTAGTATTCTTCTTCTTTCTTATTATTATCTTACTCTTCTTCTTCCTTATTATTAGGAATAATAATAAGTAATACTAACTTAGGAATAGGATATTATTAGTACTAATAAGAGTTAGTAATATTATAATAGTAATAAATAGGTAAGCTAATATCAATAGAATAAAAAACATAGTTATAATATTAATAAAATATAATATAATTATTAGAATATATTAGAATATTTTACTATAAGAAAATTAGTATAAGAAAAATAAGAGAGGGGAAAGAAAAGAACTTATTGTTATCTATATAATACTACTAAGGTTAATAAGGATCTACTTAAGAGTAAAAGTAGGAGTAAGTATAGGAGTATATTTAATATATAATAAAAGAGTAATAAGTATAATAGTAATATAAGCTAGAGATACCTAATACGTATAATAGAAATAATTATTATAATATTAGATTACAATAGAAAACTTTAATAAAAAGATAGGAGTATAGTAATTCTTATTAATATTTTTCTTATTAGTAGTAGGGATTATAAAGGTAATAATATATTTACTAAGTGTAATTAGGATATTAACTTAATAGCTAGTAATATATAACTTAAGACTTATAATAGAAAAATAAGAGTTCTATTTATATTTACGTTTTAACTGTAGATATTTATAGTAAGATTAGTTATAATTTCTGAAATATATATCTAAAGGAAGTTACTCCTATTATATCTAAAATAGTAATTAAAATAAATAGAGAGAATTATATTAAGAGACTAATTCTTATTATTATTAGAGTTACTCTTAATAATATAGTTATTATAAGTATAAATATTAGATTTAGAAGGAGTATAATAATAGGAAGGGTTATTATTAAGTAGTTTAGATCTAGTAATAGTAGTAGTAGACATAGTAATAGAAAGAATATAAAAAGGGGAAGAATAAGTTTAAGGATAGTAAAATAGTAGTATTATAATAAGTATAGAATAGAAAGTTATATAATTCTCAAGAAAGAAAACTAAAATTATATAAAGAGGGAAGAAAGAGATTTCTTATAATTTAATAGAAAGAAGAGTAAAATATAAGATTACTTAAAGTAAATATCATATACGTTTTCTTATTAATAGGACTATTTGATATTAATAGTATTTGAATTTTCTTATCAGTAGGATTATCTAATATTAATAGTATTTAGGAGGGGTATTAGGGTAGATCTTTCTAATTAATTAGGTTAATTTAGGAAATTAGAAGTTATTAATACTAATTATTATTATAATAATAGGTTGGAGGGGTAATAGGAGGTATATTATAAACCTAAGCCTTAGGGTTTATATAGAGTATTCCTATTAGGATTCTATATAGCTATCACTCCTTTAGTCTAATAAAGAGTTTTCACTTTAAGTATAAACTCTTCAAGTTTACTATAATACTATTAAGGCACTACTAAAGTATTTCTTATAGCTAGCTTCTAATAAGTAATAATATATTAAAACATAAATATATTTTAAAAATTAGTAGGGTTAATATAAGGCTATTGAGATTAGTAGTATTATTAACTATTTCAATTATACTTTAGAATACTTCTTCTCTTGGTATTTCTAATACTTTATTATATATAATATTATAAGTTTATTCTAAAGGGGTATAGTATTATTTAACCTCATTAATATTATTATAAGTTTTAATTAATATAATCTTTACTTTACTATTTATACTATGAGCTTTTCTTCTGAGATTTTTAATAGTAAAGCTATATCTAATATTAATAATGATTCTATCTAGAAAGTTCTAATATATATTAATTAAATATACTTTTAATATATATTCTTTATTTTCTATAGAAGTACTTCTTATAAATATTATAACTATAAATACTATTAATATATTAACTATATATAATATAGGCTTATGACTATTAAAATATATAATAATAATAATAATAATTTGTATATTGAATTTATAGTTATCTTTAGGATTAAATTTAAATTAATATAATATCTTACTACCAATTCAATATTAATAGTGGTTTTATATAATTATTCCAATCTTATTAATAGTTTTAATTAAATTTATTTCATTACAAATATTATTTAACTTTTAGATATTAAAGTAATTAAATTTATTATAGAACTATTATATTTCTATTTCATAAGGAAATCTATAATTGTATTATAGAAGTTTTTTAGACTAAGAATTATAAGTATTTATCATTTCTTTCTATAGGTAATCATATTCCTTCTTATTCAATTCTATTATTAAGATTATTAAAATAGACTTAGAATGAATTTATATTGAAGAGATTGAGAAGAAATAAAATAACCATCTATATAATATCAAAATTAATATTTCTAAAGAATATAAGTATTTAAATTATATTAAAACTTTTAAAATGTTGTTTATTCCTTAATCTTATATCTATTTTTAAAATAGTTTTAGTAAATCAGATATTAAATATAATCTTCTAAAGGACTTTTAGTTATTATATATCTTTATAAGTAGTTTTTCTTTTTATATTTAAAAGGATATTTCTAAATATAATTTTAAAATATCTTAAGATTAAAAAGATTCTAGTTTAATTAATTTCATAAAATAGTAATATATATAATCCTAGAAGACTTTTATAAGTTTATTAAGATTAATTATTTTAACTTTACTATTTATAATTATAAAGTAAGTTATTATAAATGTTTTATTTAGTATTTTATTTACATTAGTATATAATATTTCTATATTTATTTCTCTTAATATAATATTATGAAGACATATAATAATATCTATTACTAATTTTATATCAATAATAAATAGTATCTTAAAGTATAATATTACTACTTTATATTCTTTAATAATATATTCTATTAATTAGTATTCTATCACTAGTTTTAAGTATATTCAATATTTATTATATATCTCTATTTTGAAATGTCTTATAAAATAACTTTAAAATATTACTATTATCTACTTAATATAGAAATTAATATAATTATTAGTAATTAAAATATTAGTTATACTTTTAGCTATTATATATATATAATTAGCAAGAAGTTAATTATAATTTATAATATAATTACTCTTTTGTTTGAATTATTATTATTAACTTCTAAAGGTTCCTAAATCATTTATATAATTTGTCTATAGTTAACTTTGCCTTACTAATAATATTATAGAAAATGTTAATTATATTTTATATTTAGTATATAATTATATATATCTCTTTATTAACTTTTCCTTATAGATCTTAAGAGTTTAAATAGATATATTCAAATAGGTTAATTCTAGTTATTATTATTTTGAATATTTTAATTATATTAATATAATTATAAGTTTTAATAAATATCTCAAGATGTATATATTTTAATTCTTTATAATAATTATAATAAGTTGTAGAAGTTTTAAATTTATTTCTCATTATAATAACTATTTGAATTTAAAAGACATCATTTTAGATTAGTATGATTAATATCTTATAATATACATCTCTATATTTATTTAGTTAATATATTACTAAGTATTCCTCCTATAGAATCTTATTAAGTATTATAACTCATATATTTAGTAATAAATATCTATATTTTGTCTTGAAAGATATTATAGCCTTTACTTATATATTTATTATTTGATTAATATATCTTACTAAATAATATTTTAACTTTCTTATAAGATTAACTAAAGATAATATATTACTTTAAAGATATTTAGTAACTTTTCTTAATATATATATAGAGCCTTAGGAATTTCTATAATCCTTTTTATTACTACTTCTTCTAATTAGAATTATTTCTTATAATAAAGCTTTATATAGATATAATTATCTAAATATTTAGTTTAGCTAATTATAGGCTTAATACTAATATACTTTTAGTAGTCAATATTAATAATATTAATTATATTAGAATTATTTCTATTCTTAAATTTTCCAATATAAAACATTATTATCTCTTCATGAGTATAAATCCTTTAATTTTTAAAGAGTTATTTAATATATTTTAAATTCTTTTTAGTTTCTTATTTTAAATAGTAGTAGTCCCTCTAATTAGTTTTAATTTTTTCTTCTATCTATCAAATAAGTATATGTTTATTAAATATTTCTATTAACTTCCCCCTTATAGTCTTCTTATTTATAGAGAAGTATATCTTTCTACTAATAAAATAATCTTTCGATAATTATAATATTCTTCTTTCTATTATTTTAAAGTATATTTCTTTTTAATCTTAGAAGGTTTTTTAATAAGTATCTTCTACATTGTTAAAGTAGAGGGTTTATTCTTTTGTTATCTATATATAATAATAAATATATATATTATTAATATTCATATCTTTATTAAAAAGTATAATTTATTCTCCTTATTATTTAAATATACCTTTCTAATATATGTTAATTAGTATTCCTATCTTAATTTATTAGAATACTTTCTTATACTTATTGGTATCAACTATTATGTTTTAATTATTCTATATTTCTCAAGAGTTATTAATAGACTTTAAAGAGGAAGATATAGTTTAAAATAATAAGTTAGAAGCATATCTATAGTTAATATAATTCTATTATATTTAAACTATAAATATTCTCTAAGAGCTATAATTTTAGAAGTATATATATATTTATTAGATAGATATAACTATCAAGTAGAAATCTCTCTTTAATAGAATTCTATATATATATTTTAATCAGAAGTTTTAAAAATTTCTTAGGGTAAATTTTTATCTAATTATTATATTTAATAATATATTTAATAATATATTCAATAATATATATAGGATAATATAATTACTTTAGGTTAGGGATAATATTGAAGTTAATATAATTATCAATTCAATTTGTTTTAGTTATAGCTATATGTTATAACCATATAAATATACTATGAGTGATAGATACAGATAATAGGGGATGAAAAATAAGTATTATAAGTTATTATTATATATATATATATATTAATAAATAGAGTGGTAGTTTTTCTTAGTATTTTATAGAAGGTAGATTTAAACATAAAGACTGCTATATTTATTAAATAGGTAGTAATATTTATTTCTTCTCATTAATATATATTCTTCTTCTTATATTATACTTTATAATTATTCTTTCTCTTATATTTTAAGTCTTATTATTAGTTATTAAATACCTTCTTCTTTAGATATCTGAGATATATAATAGTTATAATTAACTGAGTAGTTATATATTTAGATATTTATCTAATACTTCTCATATTCTTAGTAAGTAGTATTAGTTAATCTTTTATATTATTAGTATATAATTAAATACTTAGAGAATACTTATGGATAAGAGTAGTAGATAATAGTTTTATAATACCCTTAGCTTTAATATGATTTATTATAATACTATAACTTAATCGGTTTTCTAAATATCTATATAGGGTATTTATTATAATTATTTATTTAATTACTTTTACTTTATATTTAGAATAGTATCTAAGCTCTTCACCCTATATAGATTTAACTAAAGATTCTACCTAATAATAGTATTTGTACTAATACTAGCTTACAACTAGTTAAAATAGTAATAAAATTACTTATTATTATAGATAATTATACTCCTAGTTCTAATATTTAATTCTATAGTAATAAAAGATTTTATAGTAATAATTTATATAGAGAGAGTTTTATTAAAGCTAAGGTTTAATATATATAGCTAAAAGTAACTACTAAGGTTGTAAAAGTAAGAACTTTTTTAAACCTCTTAAAATACGATAAAATAAAATATCTATAAAAACTAAGTATTCTATAACTTATTATTCTTCTATATCTTTTATAATAGATTTAAAACCCCTTTAAAACCTATATAGCTATTTATAAAAAAAGAAATATAAGATAAGTATAGTAGTATTTACTTATAATTCTTATAATTAGAAATATTAGTTTATTAGATTAAACCTTAATAAATTTATCTTTAAAACTATAATTAATAAGGAACTTATAGATATTTAAAAAATGGTTATCCAGCTATCCTATGAATTACAATATTAAATTAAGAATGTTAGAAACTAAATATTAATTAGATAATACTTTAATATCAATATACTATTATAATACTAATTATTAGATATTTTAAGGTATTATAATGATATAATTATAGAAGTTTTAAAGACTATTAAATTATACTAGAAGTATCTATATCTATATAAATATTATTTATATATTAGTTATATTTAATATATTAAGATTATTTATTAATAAGAATAAGCCGAGTTCTATTATACTTATATAGAAGTTATAAGTTAGTTTATATTAGTAGTCGAGAAGTTTTATATTAATAATATAAAGTCTTATCTTAGGAGTAAGTAAGGCTTCGTCTATTATAGGGATATTAAGGTTATAGATATTAAGGTTATAATAAATATTTAAATAGAATACTTATAGTTAGTAGTAATTAAATATCTCGAGATATTTGAATTATATATTAATAGTTATAAAGGCGTAAGGGCGTAAGGTTATTCCAGAAAGAGTTATTAGTTATTTATTATTTATAAAAAGATTGATATAAGGTAGGTATACTAGCTATAGCTATAAGGGGTTCAGCTTTAAATTAACTAAAAGCTAGCTATAGTAATTAGTAGGGGGCTAAGAGGGCTAAAGTTATACTTTAGGGGGTAATATATCTACTAATAGTTATAGTAGAGAGCGAGCTATTAGCCCCTCTTATTATGATTATTTATAGAATATTCAAGAAGAAGTATTAGAAGTATTTGTGGTTATTCTATATTACTAGCTTCTTTATATTACGTCTTAGGATTTCTTTATTAAATAAAATATACTTTCTTTTTTGAGATTTCTTCTTTTTTATTAATTATAGTTTAAATTCTAAGGATTAAATCAAAGGTTTAATATCTTTTATGTTTTAAATTGTTTTTATTAGGAGAAGGTTTGTTATAGTATTATAATTATTAAGTTGATTTCTCATTACTTCTTTACCTTTTAAATATATATAGGATATTAGGAGATAGTAGTAAGAGATAGTAATATACTATAGATCGTTCTCTTTTATTTATATTAATCTTATTATATTTATTATTATACTTTTACTTTCGTAAGTTAGTAGAAACTTTAAATATTAAGTTTATTATATAATAGGTATAAATAATATTAAGTTAATAATATTATAAGCTTTCCTTTTCTTCTATTTTTATTTTATAGGCTTCTATAGGTTATATTAGTATTTTAAAATAGTATATAGTCATAATAGTTTCAAATTGCTTATTTCTATTATATAGGTTTTTTAGAAGGTTTCCTAAGGAGTCTTATAATTTTATCTCTTTAGATTATTTTTTATTAATTTATAGGTTAGTAGTAGTAAATAATATTAATAGTAGTAAAATACTACTGATTAATTTTAGTTTATCATTAGTAACTATTATAATTTATTCATTATATAAATAGTATGTGATTCGTTATCTCAATTTATAATATCTATATTTAGGTTACAGTATGTATATATATACTATATACTATAGGGATAAATCTATATAATAATCTTTTTATTCTTATTAGCTTAAATAAATAGGTTGACTACTTAGTTACTTACTATTATAGCTTTAGCCAGCTTAGTGCTATATTTAATCTAGTAATATATTTATAGAATTCTTATGAAATATATTCCATTATTTAATTATATTTACTTTATTTGAAAAATAATATCTAAGTTCTTCTTATATCTATAAAAAGACTATGTATTATACTAAATAGTCATCTAGGTTTAAACTAGTAGTTATACAACTAGGTCTTTTTAATTTTATTTATTTATAGAGATATATATAAGCTAAAGTATATAATTAGGTATACTCCTATTATAGAGATTATTTACCAAGCGTTATATAAGGCTATTTATCAGGCGGAGGGCTAAATATATAGAATTATATATTAACTCGTAATATTTATAGTAATACTAATTTATAACTAATTAGAATAATTATGATACTACTTATTATTGTAGATAGTTATTCTTTATTTTAATAGTCAAGCTTAGAATAATAGAAGTCTTTATAATAATAATATACATAGAGAAACTCTTATTTAGATTAGAACTTGATATATAGCTAAAAGTAATTATGGAGATTATATAGTTGAGAGTATTTATAAATTTCTTAAATATAGAATAAGATGAAATACTGATAACTAGATATTCTCAAGTTTATTATTCTCTTATATATTTCAATAATAAAGTTAGAATCTTGTGAATTCTATATTGCTGTTTATAAAAAGAAGGCTATAGAGTAAATATAGAAATATCTACTTATTCTTATTAGAACTAAAAATATTACTTTATTAGAATAAACGTCAATAAACTTTCCCTATCTATTATATCTACTAAGTAGTCTATAGATATTTAAAACAACTTTATCTTATTGATTCATAATCTATTATATAAAGCTAAGTATATGAGAAATAAGATATTAGTCAGATGATATCTTAATATTGATATATGATTATTGTATTAGTCCCTAGATATCTCATATGATTATAACAATATATTTATAGGAGTTTTAAAAGCTATTTAATTATATTTTTTAATTACTTTTGCTCTATACTTTGAAAAATATCTAAACTCTTTACCTTATATATAGATTTAACTAAATATTTTACCTAGTAATAGTATTTATACTAATACTAACTTATAACTAGTTAGAATAATAATAAAGTTATTTATCATTATAAATAATTATACTTCTAGTCCTAATATTCAATTTTATAATAATAGAAAGCCTTGTAGTAATAGTCTATATGAAGAGAATCTTATTAAAATTAAAGTTTAATATGTATAGTTAAAAGTAACTACTAAAGTAATTAAATTGAGAATCTTTTTGAATTTCTTAAAAGTAAGATAGAATAGAGTACTTATAAAAGCTAGGCGTTTTATCAACTATTACTTTTCTTTATCTATAATTTTATAATAAATTCAAAGTCTCTTTAAAGTCTATATAACTATTTATTAAAAGGGAAGTATAAGATAAGTATAGTAATACTTACTTATAATTCTCATAATTAAAGTTATTAGTTTATTAGATTAGATTGTAGTAAAAGTATCTTAAAAGTTATAATTAATAAATAGTATAAAGATATTTAAATATTAATTCCTAAATTATTCTATAAGCTATTATATTAACTTTAAGATTGTAGAGATTAAATATTAATTAGATAATATTTTAATATTAATATCTTTATTTAATTACCTTTACTCTATACTTAGAATAATATCTAAGCTCTTCACTCTATATATAGATTTAACTATAAATTCTACCTAATAATAGTATTTATACTGATACTAGCTCATAACTAGTTAGAATAGTAATGAAATTACTTATTATTATAGATAATTATACCCCTAGTTTTACTATTTAACCTTATAGTGATGGAAGACTTTATAGTAATAATTTATATAGAGAGAGTTTTATTAAAGCTAAAGCTTAATATATATAGCTAAAAGTAACTATTAAGATTATAAGGTTAAGAATCTTTTTAAACCTCTTAAAAATAGAATAAAATAAAGTATCTATAAAGGCTAGGTATTCTATAATCTATTATGCTTCTATATCTTTTATAAGATTTGAAATCCCCTTAAAATTTATATAACTACTTATAAGAAGAGAAGTATAAGATAAGTATAATAATATTCACTTATAACTCCTATAATTAAAATTATTAGTTTATTATATAAAACCTTAATAAAATAATCTTAAAGATTATAATTAATAATGAGCTTATAGATATTTAAAAAATAATTATCTAGTTATCCTACAAGCTATTATATTAAGCTAAAAAAAATTAAAATTAGGTATCAATTAGATAATACCTTAATATTAATATATTACTATAATACTAATTACTAGATACTTTAGAGTATTATAATAATATAATTATAAGAATTTTAGAAACTATCAAGCTATACTAAGAATATTTATATTTATATAAGTATTATTTATATATTAGCCATACTTAATATATTAAGATTATTTACTAATAAGATCAAGTTAAGTCTTATTATACTTATATAGAAATTATAAGTTAGCTTATATTAATAGTAGAAAACTATTATATTAATAATATAAAGTCTTATTTTAAGAATAAATAGGATTAAGTAGGAATATTAAAGTAATAAATATTGAGGTTATAATAAATATTTAAATAGAATACTTATAATTAGTAGTAATTAAATATCTTAAGATGTTTAAATTATATATAACTATAAAAGTATAAGGGCGTAAGGTTATGATAGAAGGAGTTATTAGTGATTTATTATTAAAAAGGTTAATATAAGATAGATATACTAGTTATAACTATAAGAAGTTCAGCTTTAGATTAACTAGAGGCTAGTTATAATAGTTAGTAGGGGGGTAGGAGGGTTAAAGTTATACTTCAGGAGGCAATATATCTACTAATAGTCGTAGTAGAAAGCAAGCTATTAGCCCCTCCTAAATATTAATATCTTATTATAATAGTAATTATTTATTACTTTAGAATATTATAATAATATAATCATAGATGTTCTAGAAATTATTAAGTTATATTAAGAATATTTATATCTATATAAGTATTATTTATATATTAATTATATTTAATATATTAAGATTACGTTATAATAAGAATAAGTTAAATCTTATTATATATATAGAGAAATTATGATTTAGTTTATATTATAAGTAGAAAATGTTTATATTGATAGTATAAGGTTTTATCTTAATAGTAAGTAGAACTTGATCTAGAAGATATTAAAATCATAAATATTAAGATTATAATAAATATTTAAATAGAATGCCTACTCATAACTAGTAGTAATTAAATATCTTAAGATATTGAAATTATATATAACTATAAACGTATAAAAGTATAAGAATATAAAGACGTAAGGTTATTGTAAAAGGAATTATTGATTATTAATTATCGACGAAAAGGTTAATATAAAATAAACATATTAGTTATAACTATAAGACATTGAGCTTTAAATTAACTAGAAGTTAGTTATCATAATTAGCAGGAGGATAGGAAGGCTGAAGTTATATTTTAAAGAGTAATATATCTATTATCAGTTATAGTAAAAAGTAAGCTATTAGTCTTTCTTATTTAATTATATCATAAATACTTATATTTATATATATAATACTTATAGATTAGCTATAGTTAAGAATTAAGATTATTTATTAATTTTAATAAACTAAGTTTTATTATATTAATATAGAAACTATACGTTAGTTTATATTAATAATAGACAACTTTGTAATTAATAATATAAAATCTTATTTTAAAAGCAAATTAAATATAGTAAAGATAGTTATATTAAAAATATTAAAATTAAAATACATATTTAAACATAGTATTTATAATTGATACCAACTAACTTTTTTAAGATACTGGAATTATATATAAATAGTCAAAAGAATATAAGATTATTATAGAAGGAATTATTGGTTATTTAGTATTAAAAAGATTAATATAAGGCAGATATATTGATTATTATACCTATAAGAAGTTTAGTAATTAATTAAATATTTAAAGTATAAATAATTCTAAGTAGTTAGAAAACTCACCTAATAGCTATAAAGTATTTAGTTAGTTAAATGAATTAGAATGACAATAAAAGTTTTTTAATATAAAGAATAAAGTTATGTAATTCGTTATATAGTTAATAAAGTTATATATTAAATGATAAGTATATATAAATAGTTTAGCTTATTATAAATACTATAGCTCTAGGAAATATATTTATTAGAAGTAGTTAGAAGATATTTTTAGTTCTAGTAAACTTATTCATTAGAAGTAGTCAGAAGTTAGTATTATCTACTCTACTAAGGTCGTTCATAAACATATAGCTTCTATCCCTTTTCCAAGCAATAGTCTTGCGACGATTTTTGCCCGACGGGTTTCGCCCCATTCGCCCCATTATCTGAAGGCCGGACTCCATGTCAGCTTCCATCAGTTCGACCCTACGCAATGGTGTCCAGGGCCGTGCCTTGTGGAATTTCCCGTTACTAAGGAAGTCGTCAAGATCAGGACGTGGCTCAGAGCTGTCTTGCTGGACATCTCGTGCATGCTTCCACTGCGACCCTGCGAGATTTGCAAAGGCCGCGCCCCGTTCTCCGGGTGCGGTGGCTCTTGAGGAGCGTGTACTATCCATTCCAATCGAGCGTTATCGCAACTTCTGCATTGTTGCCCACATCGACCATGGAAAGAGTACCCTGAGCGATCGACTGCTCGAGCTCACTGGAACCATAACCGCCAGCGATGCCAATAAGCAGATACTAGTGAGCAGATTCCAAGCGCTACCCCTCCTATGTGCATCACTGGCTGACGTAGTCGTGCGCCTGATCGCCTAGGACAAGCTAGACGTCGAGCGCGAACGCGGAATCACGGTCAAGGCGCAAACCTGTACCATGATTTACAATTATAAGGGGAACGATTACTTGCTGCATCTAGTAGACACTCCCGGTCACGTCGACTTTCGTGCGGAGGTGACACGATCCTATGCCAGTTGTGGCGGTGCCCTATTGCTTGTCGATGCTAGCCAGGGCATCCAAGCTCAAACTGTTTCCAACTTTCACTTGGCATTTGCTCAGGACCTTGCACTCATTCCTGTTGTCAACAAGATTGACATGTCCTCCGCCGATGTGCCCCGGGTTCTTGACCAGATATACACATCTTTTGAGTTGGACCCGTCTACAGCGGTGCTTGTATCCGCCAAAACCGGCAAGAACGTTATCGACATTCTGCCAGCTGTCGTTGAGCGTATTCCACACCCGCAAGGAGATATGTTCAAACCACCACGAATCTTGCTGGTAGATTCCTGGTATGACAACTTCCGCGGGGTCGTTCTTCTGGTCCGCGTTTTTGATGGCCAGATCAAAGCCGGCGATACTCTCATTTCTTTCGCCACGGGGCAAAAGTATACTGTCGGCGAGGTTGGTATTCAGTATCCTGACGCCGTTCCGCAGACGCTCCTCCGGGCCGGCCAAGTGGGCTACGTATACTTCAATCCGGGCATGAAGCGTATCCAGGACGCCAAGCTTGGGGATACTTTCACGGCTGTCGGCTTCGAGGATGTCGTTTCGCCCTATCCTGGCTTCGAGGAACCCAAACCCATGGTTTTTGTGGCAGCGTTTCCAACGGATCAAAGTGACTATACTCGTCTGTCCGACAGTATCAGTCAGCTAGTGCTTAACGACAGGAGCGTAACACTGCAAAAGGACTACTCTGAGGCTCTAGGGGCAGGGTGGCGGCTTGGATTCCTTGGGAGTCTACATTGCTCCGTTTTTCAGGACCGGCTCAGACAAGAACATGGCGCCAGTATCATCATCACAGATCCCACTGTGCCGACCAAAGTCCAGTGGGCTGATGGTTCTGAGATGATGTATCAAAACCCAGCAGACTTTCCCAATCAGAATGAGCATCGCATGCGCGGCGCTACTATCTTCGAACCGTATGTGGCGACAAGGAAATTCCGTCTCAATGAAATATAAGCTTACGCGTGGTTCTTCATAGATTCGTGACAGCGACCATCACCCTGCCCGAAGAATATCTGGGGCGCGTCATTGAGCTTTGTGAGAGCCAGCGCGGAGAGCAAAGAAGTCTGGAGTTCTTTCACGCCACCCAGGTCATACTTAAATATGACATTCCCGCCGCTCAGCTGGTCGATGACCTATTCGGCAAGTTGAAGGGGGTCACGTATGCTAACCAAAGTTTTGCTGATAAGTGTCCAAGACGCTAATGTATCCGACAGGAAGGGGTACGCGAGCTTGGACTACGAGGAATCAGGCTGGCGTGCTAGTCAGCTTACAAAGCTACAACTCCTGGTTAACAGACAACCAGTGGACGCCATCTGCCG
The DNA here is from genome assembly GCA_000350065.2 of Colletotrichum orbiculare MAFF 240422. NCBI lineage: Eukaryota > Fungi > Ascomycota > Sordariomycetes > Glomerellales > Glomerellaceae > Colletotrichum > Colletotrichum orbiculare. The sequence goes on from AMCV02000012.1 coordinate 812,618, forward strand.
CGTTATCCACACCTCCCAGGCTGAGCGTCTTGGGCGGCAATGGGTGACCAAGTTTAAAGAGCACGTTGATCGACAAATGTTTGGTACGCAGCAATCCTTCCACCGCAAATGGTAGGTTATGGTGCTAACGTATGAACCGCGCACAGAGGTTGTCATTCAAGCAGTCGCCAGTAACCGTGTTGTAGCTCGCGAGACGATCAAGCCATTCCGGAAGGATGTGCTTGCAAAGCTGCATGCTAGTGACATTACTCGAAGGAAGAAGCTACTGGAAAAACAAAAAGGCCGGGCGCAAGCGCTTGCGAGCCGTCGGGAACGTGGTAATTGACCAATCGGCGTTTCAGAGCTTCCTCGCCAAGTGATGTGAACTCTGGCTGTTGGTCAGACACGGCAGCAATTGCGATTATGAATTCATTTTGGCTCGGCGCTTTGCGTATTCGATGGAAACGATTGTGAATTGACGCAATTGGTCACTTGTACACACTGACGCTTGTAGTGAGAAGCAAGACGCCAGCAGCACCGAGCGCCAGACGAAGGACTCCGTGCAACGATAGCCTGTGGATACCTAGTATGACTAAGCATACTCTAGAGAGGGGAAACTTTAATATATATAGAAAGAGTATTAGTTGTATCTACTCTAAGGAAAAAGTAATAGATTTAAATGTTGGTTTACCTAGAGGGTAACGAGCGTACGCTATATGTAATCTTGCCATATAGGTGTAAAGTGGTATTCTAATTATTCGTTATTATTATTATTATATTATATAGTATATAGTGCTATATAAGGCTCTAGATCTATAGTATAGTAATTACTTACTAATTACTATATATATAGCTATAGCTAGTACTAAGTATTTAATACTTATTACTAGTAGGGTATAGAAGTATATTACTATATATATAGCTATATATATAATTACTATATACTTTACAATATAATATAACTAATACTAATAATTTTTCTTTTTATTATATATCTTAATACCTATCTATTTATATAAAAGATAATACTTTTAGTAATTTATATTCTTTTATCTTAATAATATTTAAATACCTATTAATCTATTCTATTTAAATTACTTATATTTCTATTTAAATAATTATATAGTTTAAATTAATAAATCTCTTAAAAGTATAATTTAATATATTTTTTATAAAAATATTAGTAATATTATTATTTCTATGAATCTACTATATTTTATAAAACTTATAATATTTATATAATTATTTAAATATTATAATATTAATTGTAAAATACTTTTCTTGAGTAATATTAAATTTGAAAAAATACTTATAAAGTAAGTATAAGTTAATATATATAATAATTAAAATCTAAGGAAGTTTTTAATACTAGAGAATCTTCTTAAGTAATATAATGATAATATAAATAAAGTCTATACTAATTATTATAATATAAATCTCTAAAGTAAATATACTCCTAGTAATTCTTTTATTTTTAATAAGAGAATAATATATAAAATTACTATAGAAATTAAATTAGCTATTATTAGTAGTAGTCTCTTAACTTAGGATTATTATAAATCCCAATTAAAATAAGAAGTTAGTATCATTAGTAAATAAGCTATTAATGACAATATAAAAATATATATTAGAGAAATTGAATAATATAAAGTTAAGACTATAGTTAAAATATTCAATTTATTACTTAAAATATTTATTAAGTATAG
>AMCV02000012.1:815711-826450 GCA_000350065.2 Colletotrichum orbiculare MAFF 240422
CTTTTAATTATTCTTAAAATATAATTTTATAGCTATAAATTAAAATTATTAAGAATTATAAAGGAATCTGAGAATATATATCTCATTATATATAGTAAGGAGGTAGTATAAGTCTTACTAGCTATCTTTCTCCTATTATATATATATTTAGAATTAGAATAGAAGAGTTGTAATATATAAAATATCTAGATTATTATATATTATGAAGGTAGTATCAATAATATATTTAGTATAGTTATAATAGATCTTTTTAATACTTTTATATATAATATAAACTTAAGTAATAATATTTAGAAAGAAAGTTAAATTTTCTATAAAGTAGGAGTATATTCTTAAAATAAGTAGAGTAAGTATATAGCTATTTAGCCTAATAGTATTATTAATTACTTTATATATTACTTAAAGGGATACTTTTAAGTAGTAGTAGGTATTTTATTATAATAGATCTTATATATATAGTAGAGGAGTATATATTATTATTTAGTCTTACTAATATTATAATATATCTTAATAAAAATAATATAAATTATTAATCTTATTATTTTTACTTTTAATCTAAAGTCTTTAAATTAAAATATTATATTTATATTAATAGTAATAAAATTGGGAAAGCCTTAGTATATATCAATCTAATATACCTTCAAGGCTTCTTATATTACTTTTATTAAGATATTCAATAAAAATCAACTAGTATTCAATATTATTGTATTATTAATAATATAGAATATAAAGTAGCTATTAATATAAATAATATTAATAATAATCTTTAAGTTGAAATTGAAATTATTTTAAATAGTAAAATAAAAGTATAAAAAAGTTATATTATATATTTAGCATTAGTAATAGTACTTCTTAAATACTTTAAAATTATAATATTTAACTAGATATTCTATTTCTTAGAAATATTATAAAGGTATATAATTACTAGATATCTAAAATAATAATAAAGTTTCTATATTTCTATTTTTATAGAGTATATAGAAGTAATTATTTTCTCCTTATTAAAAAGTATCTATAAATACTCCTATTTTTAAATCATTAATATAACTTTCTTACTTTAGTAGAATTAGTTATAGATATTATTAAATATAATATTAAGATAATTTATATTTATAAAATAGAATAAGAAAAAAATATTATAGAGTATTATACAAAATATAATAATACTAAGAAGTATAGATATATCAATTATTCTAAGTATAATAGATAGCAAGATATTATGAAAATAGATTATTACTAATTTATTCTATAGAAGTATAAGGATTATAAAAGAGTTAACTATCTATTTAAATATAATAAACTAGGAGTATTTAGTAGTTAAGAAGTTAGTAGTATCTAAGTTAGATAGAATACTTTGAAAAATAGTATTTAAGTAATAGCCTTTAAATATAAATATAAATATAGGAGCTATAGTACTATTTTTCTTAGTAATTCTATTATTAGAAGTATTACTTTAAGTAAATATATAGAGTATTACTTAGTTTTAGAAGATTTTTATAATTTTAGTTTTATTAAAAGTAATAAAATCTTTATTAAAAATGATATTAAAAACTATTTAAGATGAATAGTAGTCTTATCTTCAAGGTTATATTATACTTAGTATTACATGATAGTATTATTAGATTTATAATCTTAAGGGAGGTTTTTAAAATTATTATTTAGACTATTAATACTTTTATATTTATAAGGAAAGTTTAGTATATTATTATAGAGTATACTCTAGGGTTAGTATTTAATTTATATTAATTCAAAGAAATATACTTTTCTTTAAGAATATACTTCATAGCTTAGTAATTTATTTTATTATATATATAATACTTCTTATTTAAATAACTATATATAACTATAAGAGAAGAGTAAGTTCTATTTAATATAGATAAATATAAATACTATATAGTAATATAGATAGGATATTAAGTATTTTCTAATATAACGCTTTAGAAGTATTGTTAAGAAGATTTATATATATAGTTATTCTAAAATTAATTATTAACTTACTTTTAATTATTATTTCTATTACTCTAAATATATTATAACTTTTAGATTAATATAGTATTACTTATAATTAATTTTAATTGGTTATAGAAACTTTAAAATATTATTATAAAGTTAAAAAACTAATTAATATTTAGGTATACTACAATATATATATATTTATTAGTTAGAAGTAGAATACTATATCTATATAGAAGTTTAGTAGAAAGGCTTTTTAAATATAGATAAGCTTAAATATAAAAGCTTTAAAGGCTTCTTTTTTATTTTGTTGAGAGTTCTTAACTATAATACTCAATTATAATATTTTACTAATTAGAAAAGTATAACTATTAATATTTATTATTTTTAAAATAGTCTTTAATATGATAAGTTATGTATTTAAATAATACGTTAAAACTAGAGTTACTTAAATATTTAAAGTAATATTGAAGAATTTAATTTTTTAGTATAATTAAAAATATACCAACTTATATAATATAAAATATTAAACTTAGAGTAACAATTATAGAAAAAATAGATCTTTATCTTAAATGTATTATATAAACTTCTACTATACTTTATATCCTTATTATATAGCTTTATAAAATCTATAGTATACTTAACTAAAATATTAATAAAAAGAATAACAAAAATAGAATATAAAATATATTCTTAATAACTTTCTTAATATTAGAGAAACTTTAAGATAATTGAATAGAGGGTTAGTAAAACTAACTATTATAATAGAAATTTCGTATCTTATACTATAAATATATAAATCACATAAATTAATTATAAGTACCTCCTCTCAACATTTTGTTAGACAAATATTACTAATATGATATATTTAACTTTAAATTAAATATTAGAGAGGGATAGTATAAAGTTTAAGTCGTTTAATATAGAATTATCAATGTATTTAAAATACTTTTTAAACTTACTCTTAAAATTGATATAGTATTTTAAAACCTCTTGAGACTCCTAATAAATCTATAAACAAAACACTTATTATTAAAATAATTAGTATAGAACTATAAAGATTTAGTTATTATTTATATTAGCTTTAATATTATATACTATAAAGTAATCTCTAAGATAATTCATTATAAAAATATTAGTAAGTTATTTAGTTACTAAAAGCCAATCCTTAAAATTACCTTTAAATATCTAAAAGAATTCTAAACTATAGAGTCTTACATATCTATAAAGAACTACTTAGTATATTATATAAAAGGAGGCTTTTATAAAATCTTTATTTATAATATTATTATAATTAAAATTAGGGATTTAGCTAAAAAACATCAAATCGAAATATTAGTAGAACTTTATAAAAATAGAAATACCTAAAGGTATTATTATTATAGTAATAAAGATACTTAGGATAGATATTTTACCTGTAGGGGTTAATTTAGATATTATTATAAAAATAAGAAAGTTATGAGAAGAGTTTTTAAAACATTATATAAATCTCCTAAGGAGTTAAAATTAGAAATACTATAAATCTCTAGTCTTAAAATTCTAATAATAATTTAAAAAGGATTATTATATTTATTAAATATATTTCTATAAGTAAGAAATAAAAGTAGTTATTACCCTCTTCATAGTAGCTATTAGGGAATACCTTATTTTTAAACTAAATTAAATATAATTATTAACATTTTAATAATAACTATCTATGAAGAATTAGTATGTAATTTAGAAGCTTCTAGTAAAACCTTAGAATAAGGAAGATTTAAAATATCTAAATAATAAATCTTATAATCTTTTATTTTATATAAATTTTAAGTATAGGGTTTTATTATTACTTCTTCTATTATAATAAGTCTTATGAATCTATAGTATAGTAGTAATAAACAAATTAACTACTAATTAGTATTAGTTTATTTAGAAAGTAGTATATACTATATATAATCTTATTATATAAGTATAAAGTAGTATTCTAGTTATTTATTATTATTATTATTATATTATATAGTATATAATATTATATAAGGCTCTAGATATATAGTATAGTAATTACTTACTAATTACTATATATATAACTATAGCTAGCGCTAGATACCTAGCACCTATTGCTAGTAGGGTATAGAGAGCATACTGCTATATATATAGCTATATATATAGTTACTATATGCCCTACGGTATAGTGCAACCGATACTAAAATATATAATAGAAGCTATATATAGAAACTAGAAGAATAAAATAATAAGTAATGTAATAAATATAACATATTTAGTTACTTTTACTTTATACTTAAATAATTTCTAAACTCTTTACCCTATATATAGATTTAACTATAAATCTTACCTAATTACAGTATATATACTAATACTAACTAATGACTAGTTAAAATAGTTAGAAAATAACTTATTATTATAGATAGTTATATTCCTAGTTCTAGTATTTAACTTTATAATAGTAGAAGACTTTATAGTAATAATTAAAGAACTTAATATATATAGTTAAAGGTAACTATTAAAATTATAAGGTTGAAAACTTTTATAAACCTCTTAAAGATAGAATAAAATAAAATACTTATAAGAATTAGGTATTCTATAATTTATTACTCTTTTATATCTTATTTTTAATATAATCTAATAGTTAGAATAATAATATACTATACTTTTATAATGGAACTAGAATCTCCCTAAAATCTATATAGCTATTTATAAAGAAATACTATAGAATAAGTATCAAGATATCTAATTATAACTATTATAACTAAAACTATTTTTTATTAGAATATATTATAATAAAACTATACTAGTTACTATAATTAATAGATAGTTTATAGACATTTAAAAAGTATTTTCTAACTAGCCTATAACCTACTATAATAAGCTAATAATATTGGAAATTAAATATTAATTAAGTAATACCCTAGGATTAATATACTACTAGAATACTAATTACTAGATACTTTAGAATATTATAATAATATAATTATAGAAGTTTAAAAAGCCATATGATTATATTAGAAGTTTCTATATCTATATAAGTATTATTTATATATTAGCTATACTTAATTAATATATTAAGATTATTTACTAATAAGAGTAAATTAAACTCTATTATATCTATATAGACATTATAAATAACTTTTATTAATAATAGAGAATTCTTATATTAACAATATAAATTTTTATCTTAGGGGTAAGTAAAATTTAGTTTATGATAGAAATATTAAGATTATGGGTATTGAAGTAATAAATACTTAAATATAATGCTTATAATTAGTAGTAATTAAATGTCTTAAAATATTTGAATTATATATAGCTGTAAAGGTATAAAGGTATGGGGGTATAAAATTATAATAAAAAGGCTTATTAGTTATTGATTATTAAAAAAGTTAATATAAGGTAAGTATATTAATTATTATAACTATAAGGAGTTTAGATTTAGATTAACTAGAAGCTAGCTATAGTAATTAGTAGGAGGGTAGGAAGGCAAAAATTATATCTTAAAAAGTAATATATCTACTAATAGTCGTAGTAGAAAGTAAGCTATTAGTTTCTTCTAGATATAATATATTTAAGATTATAAATGGAGAGTTTTACTTTTAAAATTATATATAGAAATAATTTCCGTTTGAAGTTATATAAAAGGAATAAAACCCCTTTTTAGACAATAAATAATTTAATCCTAGTAATAATATTATATATAAATACATAGTAACCTTTACTTTATACTTGAAATGAAAACTAAGTTTCTAGTTTTAGATATTAGTTAAACTATATAATTTACTTAATAACAAAATCTATATTAATTCAACTTATATTTCATTAAGATGTAATAAAATTATCTATTAATATAAATATTAATACTTCTAGTATCTATATTTAATTCTATAGTAATAGAAGAGTTTGTAATAATAGTTAGAAAGAACTTTATTCAGATTAAAGCTGAATTTATATAGCTAAAAGTAACTACTAAGCCTAAAACTCAAGAATCTTATCAAACTATTTAAAGATAGAATAAAATAAAATACTAAAAACGAGATATTATATTGTATTAGTAATATATAGTTGTATTAAAGATCTTTAACCTATTTAAAATCATATACCTCTTGGGGTCCTTTAAAGAAAGCTATAGTTAGTAGTTAGCTCTTACTTTATAAATCCTATAGATATTATTAGTACTAAGGAATTATTTAAATAGAGGAAACTTTAGGTAGTAAATATAATTAGTTAAATATAATAAGTAATAAATAGAGAAAGTATAGGCTTATCTGTTATAATTATTCTATTCAGAATCGTAATAGGTTGTTATATAACGCCTACTACTAGCTATATTATATTATATAAGAATAAGTATAGTATAGAATCTACTAGGCGGTTATATAGGAATCATATAAAGCCCAACCGCTCTATTTATACGCATTTAAGCGTTTCATTCTAGTTTAAATACATTATACTTTTTAATAACCTATATTTAGACTATATACTATATTATTTATTTATTACGGTTATAAGCCTAGTAATATTTAATTACCCTCTGAACTACTCTTAAGTAATAAATATAAAGGAAATCCTTTTTAATCTATTATATTAGTTCTTTAATAAACTATTTAAAAATAGTATATTTAACTACTAGTAGCCTTGATATAATAATAAAGCTATTTAATAGTTCTAACTTTAACTATTAATATATTATATTATAATTCTATATTACTAGCTAATATATTTAGAAGTATATTAATCTAAATATTAAACTAGATCTCGATATATTAAAACTAATTAATTTATTTAACTTTAATAAATATTTTATCTAAGAAAATACTATTTAATAAATACTTAAAGATATTAAATTCTTTACTCTTTTAATTAAAAGTATTTTTAACTACTATATAGTAGATCCTAAATTTTAAGTAATTTAAGAATCTAATTATAAGGAGATAAAGAAATACTACAATATAATTTAGATATAGGTTAATATTATAATTAATAATAGTTTTCTAATACTTGCTTGAATAGAATTACTTAATAATAATAATATCTCCTTTTAAGTTTTTCTAAGAATTCTAAGAAAGTAATATATTTAGAATAATTTAGGTATATAATTATAAGTTAGAATAGAATATAAGAAATTCCTCAAAAAGACTAATTTGAATACTTCTAGTTTAATATAGTATAATAAGTAGTATACTATCTACTTTTAAGTAGTTATATATTAAATTCCTAAAATCTAGGGATTTGTTACTATTAAAAAGTAATTTTAAATATTTAGTTAATATATTTTACTTAGTTAGATTATAACTTAATATTAAAATATTATTAAGAGAGAAACTCTGAACTTAGATATTAGTAGTTTAGTTAAGTATAGAGAAATCTTTTCTATTTCATCTTATACTAATAAAGTTTTAATAAAAAGCTATAGTAAAATATTATTTATATTAATTATTCTTATAGGAAAGTTAGACAAAATATCTTAGTTGAAACTAAAGTACTTATATGATTTTAGGAGTTATTTATATTTTCCAGAAGACTATAAGTATATTAAGTATATTATTATAAGTTTGTATATTAGATTTCTATATATTTAGATAATAGTTATTGTTTAAAATAGTATTATAGATTAAGTAAATAATTTAGAGCTTTATATTCTCTATTAGAAATTAGTAATAAAAAGATACTTAAACTTTAGAAGATATATTAATAAAGCTAAAGAGGTATTTTTAGATATCCTAAAAGCTAAAATAATTCCTTTAAATAGTAAATCTAATAATAATAATTATTATATTTCTAATTTAATATATATTAATATTAACCTTTCCCTTTTGAAGAAGTTAACTAAAATCCCCCCTAAGATCTTCTTAACTATTTGAAGACTTTACTTATTTTTAGTAAGTATAGTATTTAATAGTTATAGAGTAATTTATATTACTAATTTAATAAATGTCTTTAAGAAAAGATCTTTTAAATTAAATAATAGGATAAATATAGTTTAATATAATTTAGCTAATTTCTTTATAATTAGATATAATAAAAAAGTAATTAAGAATATCTTTAATAATCTAAATAAGAAGAATATATTAGACTTAATATTAAATAATATAGCTTATATTAAAAACCTTCATATTAATATCATTTTAGAAGCTTTACTTCTTAATAAGATTGAAATTTAATATATAAGTTTTAATTGTATTCTCAGATTCAGCTTAATTAACTAATCTATTATTATAAGATAATTATTTAGAAAGTATGACTTTATATTCCTTAAATATAAACTAGTTTGGAATTATTTTATAGTTTATTTAAATAGTTTAAGTATTATTGTAGAATCTCTAAGTATACTATTCTTTCGACATTACTTAAAAATAGTTCTCCTAGAGGTATAGTTAGATAATATTTATATATAGTATTTTTAAGTAAGATATTTAGAGAGAATACTTTTAAATATTTAGTTCTTAATATTTAAAAGGTAAAAATTATTGGATTAAAGTAACTAAATTACTCTTACTATATAAAAACCTATTCTTAATAAGTTATTTCTAAATAAACTTCAGAATTATATTTAATTTACTTATTTTATTATATTACTTAGTATTTATTCAACTTTCCTAGAGCTTTTATAGGTAACTCCTAAGTACTTATTATTAAAGATAAATTTTCAAACTTTCTCTTTATATTTATATTACTTAATAAAACTTATAATTTAGTCTTTTAAATATTAAAAATATTTAAAATTTAGGTAAAGTGATAGAGAGGTTTTTTGACATATAAGATTTAAAAGAATATCAAAAACGTTATAATAGTAATTAATAGAGAAATTAGTTATTAAATATAAATAATAGAATAAGGGATTAATCTCAAGCTATTTCCCCCTTTTATTATAAAGCTAGTTAGAATAAATAAGTATATTAGAAAAATACTAATTATCTAAAGAATAAAAATATATGAAAAACTATAAAACTATTATTTAAACTCTAAGTAGGGTTAATTAAAGTAGTAGTTACACTATATAATATATCTCTAAATATTTAAAATAACTAGAGATCATTATATAAAGTTAAAGAAACCTAATTTAAATAGTATTTTTATTAATAAGTATTAGAATATACTTTAAGCTTTTATTAAGACTTATAATTTTACTAGGGATAGACTTATACTTATGAATATCAAGTATACCTACTTAAGGAATACTAGATATAAAGTATTATTAAAAATATTTAAGGTTATATTTAAGGGATACACTAGATACCTAATAGGTTATATTCTAAATACTTATAATCTCTATAAAATCTGAACTTTTATTCTCTAGAAAATTATTATTATTTAAAATATTAAATTTAATAAAATAAAATTTAACTTAAGATAAAATTCATACAAAAAACTTATAAAAGAAGTTATAAAACTACTAGTTAAGTTAATTATTAAAGAAGAAGAAAACTTTATTTTTAAAATATTTAGAGATTTTAAAATAGTAAGAATATTTAATAAAAAAACTTCTCTTTTATTAACTATCTTATTTATATTAGAAATAGCTTAAGATATTAAGTTAAACTTAAAGTTAGTCTTAAAAGTTAATAAGAAAAATCTAATTATATTTAAACTAATATTTAAACTATTAGGATTAGTTTAAAATTCTAATTAGTTTTAACTAGAAAAAAGTAATACTTAATAATAATTAGAATTTGGGAAATATATTGATTATTAGAGAACTAGATAGTATATTTAAAGTTAGAGATCTAATTATTTAAGAGGGGATATTTATTTTAAATAAGTATAAAAATAAATACTTTAAGACTTCTATTTAGGTAACTTAAGGAAAACTGAAATATAATTCTAGATTTTAACTAATTAGGATAGTAAGTTCAACTACTTAGGAAATAAGCTAATAATATAAAAATAGATAATAATAGTAACTTTAACTAGGAATTAATATTAATAATTATATAATACTCTTAAAAATATAATAGTAATATTTTATACCTAATAGAATATAAACAGGATAGTTTTATTAATATTTATTTATCTAATTAGTAATATAAATTTGATAAAAATAGTTTTAACTTTATAATAGTATTCCTTATTATTTAAAATATAATATGAAATAAGAAAGATCTTTCTATTAAAATGCGAATATATATTAATTAACTAATTATACTATTAAAAACTTAGAAAGATATTATTAACTTATTAGAACTACTATAAAAGTCTTTTCTTAAAATAGTAAGAATTAAAATTATAAAGTTAAAAGAGAAAGATATTTAATAAGAAATAGATTGTTAGGATACTATGACTAAGCTTTTTCCTCTTAAATAGGTTTTTAGTTATAAGATAGATATAAATAGGTATTTAGAATAATATAAAATAAGGATTAATATATATAGAAATATATAACTAGTTAATCCGCTAGAAACTATATATATTGTAATACTAGCTATTTGACTATTTCGGGTAACTATAATAATTATAATATAATTTAACTTTAAAGTTTTATAATTTAATATTATTAATATATTTCTAAATATTATAAGAAATCCTAATAGACTTCTAATAATAGTTAAACTACTAGATAGATTTAAAGTTATAGGGAAATATATTAAACTTAAATAAGCTTTTTATAAATTTCGAGATATATTTTATCTTTAATATAAAGCTTTCTATATTATTCTTAAGTTATTAAGTTTCTTACTATATCTAGAAAAATCTTATCAATTTAAAAATAAGAGTTTAAATATTTATATCTTCTTCTATATAGATAATATTCTTCTTTTATACTATAAAGTAGTTAAAAAGGATATTCTTAAGATTATTATAGA
>AMCV02000012.1:826534-855337 GCA_000350065.2 Colletotrichum orbiculare MAFF 240422
AATATTAGAAGATTTACTTAATTTATAATATATATATTACTAAAATTGCAGAATACTTTAATCTTAAATATAAACTAATACTTATAATACTACTTCTAGTAGTATTATTACTATAAATAGTAGTTAAATTATACCTTAAGAGATTTATATATATTAAATGAAGGTAGATTTAATTCTTTATATATTAACTATTATATAACTAGATATCTTATTTATATACTCTCCATTTCTAAGATATCTTATAAATCCTTCTTAAGTATACTAAGATATTATTAATTATATAATTCAATATTTCTATAAAATAAGATTCTTCGTATTATAGTTTAGAAACTTGGGAAATATTAATAAGATATTTCAAATACTCCTAATTACTAGAGATACTTCTTTTATAAACTATAAAAAAACTTAAAATTAAGTTATAATTATATTATCTCTTTATTTAGAAAACTAATCTAATAAAAAACTATTTAACAAAATATTATTATAATATTAATAACTAAAATAAAACTTCTTAGTTTTAAATATATTTTAAAAGAAAGTATAGTACCAAAGTAACTATTTTAAAATATTAAATTTAACCTTAGAAATATTTAGGAAATCTATTGTAATAACTATTAAACTATTAAGCTAGTTGTTTTAAATAGTAAGTATCTATCTACTAAGCTTTAATATATATATATTTAATAAATATAGTTATATTAAGAATATTTAAAAAGAAGTTTTAGAATAATTTATATACCTATAGATATAATACTAGTAGATAGATTTATAAAAAACTTAATCTAAGTGAAATTTGAATAATTTAGAATACTTCTTAACTTTATAGATTTATAAATAATATTCTTCAGGCTAGTTGGAATAGATAAATAGGTGTTTTAAAGCTATTTTTAACTACTTAAATTATATATATAAGTAGTTTATACTCCTAAAGTCTTACTATTTAATGAAATATCTTAGTAGTATTTATATAGAAAGTTAGAAAGTAGTAAAACTCCCCGAGTTATTTATAAAGAATAAAGTTCTCTATTTAAACGTATATTTAATTTAAGATAAACTATTTAAACTTAGAATTCTAAATAAAGAAATAAGAAGTAGTAACTAGTATGTAAAAGTCAACTAAAGGAAACATAGAAAATTAATTATATTTTCTAAAAAGGAAGCTAATAATAGAATTTATTCAAAAAATAGGGGAAAACTATGAAAGCTAGTTATTAGAATACTAAAATTAAGATTCTAGTTTCTAAAGTTACTAGGAATTATATAAAGTCTAAGATTTTAGTCTCTAGACTTTCTAGTAATTATTTAAGATATAGAATTTGAATTAATAGGAGATTTAATTAAAATAATTAAAATACTAGGGATAGGACTAATAGTAGAAAGCTAGGGAGGTAATAATACTTAAGATAGCTAAATAATAATAAATGATATAATAACTAGAGTTTCAATAGTAGAGTTAGAAATATTTTTATTTTTAAAGAAAGCTGATTTGAAGTCTTTCTATTATTTAAACTAAAGCTTAAGTTAAATTAATTTCCTAGTTTTACTAACTTTCTTATTTTTTAATTATAAAAAGTTAGATTTAGAACTAAAATTTCAGGCTAAACTATTTATTTTATTATTATTAGAAATCTGAATAGTAATAAGATATTTCTTAAATATATTATAAGTTTAGTTAGAAATTAGAATATAGAATCTTTTTAATTTAATCTTATATTAATAATTGTAATTAGAAGGTAAATCTTAGCTATTAAGTTTAATAGTATAAAAGTAATTTCTATAAGAGAGGGTGAAACTTAAGTAATAAATAGTATAAGGAATAATTTAAATAGGTTAAATCTTACTAATCATTCTTATCTTAAAGAGTTAAGTATTATATTTCTCTATAGTTTTATCTGAATTACTTTTCTTAAAAAGAATAAACTTTATTAAAACATATTTAGTAATAGTAGACTTCTTATTTAAATTAACTAATTAATACTTAATATTCTTAAGTTAGTATTTAAAGTTATTTATCTTAGAAGAAGCTTCCTAATTTCTAATTTAAATAGATTTTCTTTATGAATTTAGATATAGTTTTAATATATTTCTTCAGATATTTAATAGTATTATTAATATTATCCTCTTTATGCTTAATATTTCTAATAATAAGTTTGATTTCTTCTTATTCCTCTTTAATAATTAAAAAATTACTAGTTAGATTATTATTTTTATCTTTAGAAGATAGAAACAAAATAAGAATTCTCTTAAGATATCCTTAGGGTGTTTAACTCTAGTAAGCTTCTTTATTATAATAATAGTCTTCTTTAAAGTATTAACCTTAGTATTATTAATCTTAAGTATTTTAAAAACTTAAAGTAGAAGTAAAAATATTAGGTATTCTAATAACTTAGGAAACTTAATAAAATATAACTAAGTTAATAACTTAAGTTAATATATTTTAATTTTGTATTTTTATTTAAATATTAAGCTTATTTTAACTAGATAAATACTTATAGTATTAGTAATCCAGCTTTAGATCTTAGAAATTGAGTAAGTATGAATAAAATTAGTAAAGTTAATAGAAATATTAATACTAAGAAGTATAAAAGAGAAATAATAACTTTAGATTTACTTACATAATATATAATCTAAAAGGAATTACTAAATAAAATAAGCCTTTGAAAAAGAATAAAAGAGAGTATTTCGGATAGGGGAAATATTATTAATAATAGAGTAAAGATGAAAAATACTAATTATAACCTTAAATTAGAATTTCTAAGTATTTTTCCAATTAGGATTAGTAAGTATCCCCTTCAACTTAGGGATAAATAAAATAAATATTAGTATAGAATTATTTGATAAAGGATTTAGGTTAAAGTATATTAAGAAATTAATAGTAATATTAAATAAATTATTACTAACTACTTTAGCTTTAGTAGGGTTAGATTATAATGAGAATATTAGTAATAACTAAAAATTATTATTATACTAGAAGTTAATATATAGAAGCTATTCTGTTGATATATACTACTAATAAGTATAAGAAGGTAATTATTAAAAATATTAATATATAGGGGAAGAAAGAAACTAGTAGGTAAAAAGATAATAAAAGGATTATTTATAGTACTTGAAAATCGAAAAAATGATGATTTTAGAAGGAGTTAACTGATGATTTTTACTAAAAATAGAACAAAAGATAGTTAAATATATAATAGATTATAATAGGTTTATTATATTATTTCTTTTATTTAAATACTCTAAAGGGTATTCTAGGATATTTACCCGTTTTTATTTATAATAGTATACTATTTAGGATAGTTCATAAAGTATAAGGTTATCTCTAGTAGCTTTACCGCTAGGGGAGTATATAAGAATAGGTATAGTATAGAGTCTATTAGGCGGTTATATAAAAATTATATAAAGCGTAACCGCTCTATTTATACGTATTCAAGTACTTCATTTTAGTTTAAATAGATTATACCTTCTAATAACCTATATTTAAACTATATACTATATTATTTATTCATTACAATTATATATTATTATTCTCAATATTCTATTAGAGAATAAAGATGTCTTTAAAGTTTATAAAATTACTAATAAAAAGAAGACTTTAAAATACATATAGAAATATCTAATTATAATTATTATAATTAATTTTTCCTAGACTGAATTTTAATTAAGTTGATTAAGTCTTATAATCAATACGTATTTTATTAATATTTATAGATATTAAAAGCTTACTCTATATTATATCTATTAGTAGATATATTACCCTCTAAAATATAACTTTAGTCTTCTTATCCCTCTATTAACTATTATAACTAACCCCTAGTTAATCTAAAGATAAACTCCTTATAGCTATAATTGGTATGTTTACTTGATATTAACTTTTATAGATAATAAATAACTAATAACCCTTTCTAAAATAACCTTATACCTCTATACATTCATACTTTTCAAACCATATACAATTTAAATATCTCGAGATATTTAGCTACTATTAACTACAAATACTTTATTTAAATATTTATTATAACTTCAATATCTATAATTTTAATTTCCTTATGAAAAACTACACTTTACTTACTTCTAAAATAAAGCTTTATACTATTAATATAAAAGTTCTCTATTATTAACATAAGTTAACGTATAATCTCTATATAAGTATAGTAGAATTTAGCTTTTCTTTAGTAATAAATAATCTTGATATATTAAGTATTACTAATATATAAATAATACTTATATTAGTACAGATATTTCTAACATAACCTATTAGGTTTAAAATTCCTATTATTATATTACTATAATATTCTAAAATATCTAGTAATTAGTATTATGGTAGTATATCAATATTAAAATATCATCTAATCAATACCTAGTTTCTAATTTTCTAGCTTAGTATAGTAACTTATAAAATTGCTAGATATTTGTTTTTAAATATTTATAAGTGACCTATTAATTATAGCTTTTAAGATAATTTTATTAAAGTTTAATCTAATAAATCAATAGTGTCAGTTAGAAGAGCTATAAGTGAATATCATCATACATACTTTATATTCTTATATTTATAAGTAGTTATATGGATTTAGAAGAGATTTCAAATTCGTTATAGAAATCCTAGAAAATTAATAAGTTATAAAATGTATAGATTTCATAAGTACTTTATTTTATTTTATTTTCAAGAGGTTTAAAAAAGTCTCTAACTTTATAATTTCAATAGTTATCTTTAGTAATACATATTAAGTATTAGCTTTAATAAAGCTTTTCCTAATTATTCCTATAAGGTCTTCCTACTACTATAGGGTTAAATATTAGAGCTAGTAGTATAATTATTCATAACTATAAATAATCTTATTACTATTTAAACTAATTATAAGCTAGTATTGATACTTAATTACTTTTACTCTATACTTAGAATAGTATCTAAATTCTTCACCCTATATGTAGATTTAACTATATATTTTATCTACAAATAATATTAATATTAATACTAGCTTATAACTAGTTAAAATAGTAATAAAATTACTTATTATTATAAATAATTATACTTCTAGTTTTAACATTTGATGTTATAGTAATAGACAACCTTATAGGAATAATTAGACAAAACATTATCAAAACTAAAGTTTAATATATATAGCTAAAAGTAACTACTAAGGTTACAAAATGAATATTTTTTTAAAACTTCTTAAAAATAAGACAAAATAGAATATCTATAAGAATTAGGTATTTTATAACTTATTATTTTTCTATATCTTTTATAATATATTTAAAATCCCTTTAAATTTCATATAGGTATTAATAAGAAGAGATATATAAAATAAATATAGAAATGTTCACTTATAACTTTAATAATTAAAGCTACTAGTTTATTAAATTAAATTCTAATAGAATTATCCCAAAAGCTATAATTGACAAATAGCTTATAGACATTTATAAAATAATTATCTAGCTATTCTATAAGTTGCTATATCAAGTTAAAACTTTTAGAGACTAAATATTAATTAGATAATACTTTAATACTAATAGATTATTATAATATTAATTATTAAATACTTTAAAACATTATACTAATATAATTATAAAAGTTCTAAAAGCTATACAATTATGCTTGAAGTATCTATATCTATATAAATATTATTAATATATTAATTATATTAATTATATTAAGATTATTTACTAATAAGAATAAATTTTAATCTTACTATATTTATATAGAAATTATAAGTTAGTTTATATTAATAATAGAGAGCTTTTATATCAATAATATAAAGTCTTATCTTAAGAGTAAGTTAAACTTAATATAGAGGATATTAAAGTTATGGATATTAAAGTTATAATAAATATTTCAATAGAGTACTTATAGTTAGTAGTAATTAAATATCTTAAGATATTTAAATTATATATAGTTATAAAAATATAGAAATATGAGGGTGTGAAGGCATAAGGATATAAAGGTATAAGGGTATAAATGTATAAAACTATTATAGAAGGAGTTGTTAGTTATTTATTATTAAAAAGATTAATATAGAGCGGGTATATTAATTATAGCTATAAGGGGTTTAGCTTTAGATTAATTAGAAACTAGCTATAGGAGTTAGTAGAGAGGTAGGAGGATTGAAGTTATATTTTAAAGGGTAATATATCTACTAATAGTTGTAGTAGAAAGTGAGCTATTAGCCTCTTCTTTCAATTATTATCAAAATATTAGATTCTAATAAAATAAGATAATTTAAAGTTAATAATGAGGCTATGGAGAGAAATATTATTTATAAAGAGTTATTTAGAATATATCAACTAGAGTAGGATAATATTGATAGTTATATTAATTTCATACTTTATAGTTTTAAGGTTTCTTTCTAATTTATCTACTTTTCAAAGCTCTAGCTACTAAGAAATATAAGTATATTCTATATTTATCCTAGATCTTACAAGCCTTAGTTATTGCTTTAGAAATAAAAGTATCTTACAATAAAGTTACTTAAGAGTTTAAATATAAACGGTTATTGTAAGTAAGTTTATCCTAAGATAGTAATATAACTTAGGCTATTTAAATAAATTAGTTTTCAATATTCGTATTTTAAATATACTTTTCCAAAAAAGATAATTCCTTCTTAGAGTTACATTTCAAAAGATAAGATTTATTAGAATTAATATATTTCTAAATATCTTTTGCTTTAATATTATATCTAAAGATATTATTTTGCTAAGATTACTTATAATAACTATTAGAATAAATTGAAATAGTAGAAATTAATAGTAACACTATTTAAAATAATATAGTAAGTAGTTATATTGAAAGTCCTTAATTTATTTATAGTCACATACTTCTTAGGAACTTATTAAAGGAAGTTATATCTAATAGTTAGCTTTTACCTTATAAATCCTATAGATACTATTAGTATTAAAGAACTATTTAAATAGAAGAAACCTCAAGTAGTAAATATAGTTAGTTAATTTAATAAGTAATCAGTAGGAAAATATAAATCTATCTATTATAATTACTCTATTGAAAATTCTCGTAAAGTTATAATACTGATACTAACTAGCTAGTAGTAGCTACTATTAGCTATTAATAGTTACTAGCTATTAATAACTAATAGTAAAAACTAATACCTAGTAGTAGTTACTATATAATTTATATAATCGGAAGGCATATAGCTACTAGTCGCATTTACCTACCATAGGATTTACACCTACTACTCTTACTATAATAGTAAGAATTAGCTAGATGTTAAACTACTATGTCGAGTAGGATTAAGATAATATAGTAAATATAGCTAATTAATAAATTAAGAAACTAAAGAAAGATAGGAAGAAAGTTTAAAAATATTATTAATTAAATAGATATAATTTAATTAATAAATCTTAGAAGATATTTAAAATTAGACTTAGAAATATTATAAATTATATTTTTAGATTTATAGAAATAGGTAGGTAAAGGCTTATTTATATCAAACGCTATCTGTAGAATAATATTATCTAATATATAGGTTTATAAATATAAGGATTTATAACTAAAAGCCTAGTGAGAGAAAGTATAATAGTAACAAGTGGGTCTCTATAGGTTATAAGACTTTAACTTAATAGGCTAATTAGTAGTAGCTATAAGAAGGCTTTTATTTTATAGTAGCCTCAGGCTACTATATTATATAATATATAATTTAATCCTAGTTATCCTAGCTTTCTATATAGGCTATAGGATATATCTTTATAACTATCCCTCTCTTTAGAAGCCTTAGGCCCTAAGGCTTATAAATACTATATAGCCACTTTAATAGCTCTATTAGTTATTTATTAACCTTTTAGTAGCTAAGATAATAGTTGAAATAATAGAATAATAGTTATATATTAGAAGGGTTCTTCCTATATGTATATTAATAGATAAGGCTTATCTCATATATATATATTAATATATAAGGTTCTTATTGCTATATTAAGTCAATAAGGCTTCCTTTAAGTTTATTAACCTATAAGGTCTCTTACCTATTAGTAAGACTTTAGTATATTAACTAGAAATCTTTAGAATAAAGCTTAAGGCGTCTGATTCCTTTTTATATATATATGAGGTATCTTATAGGGTATTTTAATACTAATTAAATATTTAGGGCTTCTTATAACTAATTAGGCTACTAAAGTATTAATACATATGTACTAGCTAGTTATCCCTATAGGTATTTTTGCTATATATTACTATCTGGCTGGCTATCTTTATATAGTTTCTAAGACTCCTTATTATAAAACTCTTAATAATAAGGTAGTTATAATAGACCCCTATAAAGTGGTTTGGTTTCTAATAACATATGTAGAATTTATTATAGTAATAAGTAGCTATAACATAGTCTAATTTACTATATATTTTATATAAAAAGCGGTATTTAAAGTATAACTTCTTTACTAGATAACCTTTTAGAATATTAATCTTCCTATAGCCTTTAAATACTAACTCTTTAGTAATAATACTCTTAATACTACTAAAGTTTTCTTCTTAGAGATCTTTGTAAGAGTTATATAGAATCCCTTAAAACTACTTAGCTATTAAGGCTATTACTCTAAATATTTAATTATCAAACTTCTAGTATTATAAGTACTATTACAATCTAACTTTAAAGTAATAGAAGAAGGTAAAAATATAAGGTTTTAAGGTTTCTATAGGAGTACTTAAAACTTTATGAATTACTTATTATTTAATATAAAGCTTTAGTAGGGATATATATTCCTTATACTAAAATATATAAAGTATACTATATAGGTATAATTCTTATAAGATAGGGTTAATTGATAAGTAGTAAATAAATACTATAAAGTTAGCTTATATAAGGTCTAATAATAATATATAGTAATAGTTATACTACTAAGTCTAAAAGCTATATACTAACTTTATTATAATTTACTAAATCATATATATTTTAAAAGCTTCTAGCTATACAATATAGTTATTTTAGATTGCTATTAGCTAATTCTTAATTTTATATAAAGTGGTATTTTTATAAGAGAAGTTATAAGGGTGATTAAGGGGTTTTAAGTAATTTTTATAGGTAGGAATAAGTGTTGAAGTCTCTAGGATTAATGGTATTAGGATTGCTAATAGTTTGGCGTTAAGTAGTTATATTAATATAATTTCTATAAAGGAAGACTATTACTCTAGAAGGTATATAAGTATTATTATAGTAGTATTACTTTACTTAGTAGCTATTATCAAGATTAATACTAATAGTATAACTATAGATATTATAGTATAAGCTACTATATTATTTAGCTTACTAGTAGCTATTTAGAGTTTAGATAGTAAGGATATTACTATATATTCACTAGTAGCCTTAGAGGCTTCTTTAGTTATAGTTATTTTTGATATAGCTATAGATATTACTATAGATACTATATGTTTAAATATTATATATTCAGATATAGCTATTTTTAATGTAAATATTAAGTATTTAGTAACTATTCGTTATAATAGAGCTATTATTAAAATCCTAGCCTTATTCCTCTAGGAGTTAGAAGTTAAAGAATTATAAGAATTTATAGCTAAAGGTTTAATAAGGGAAGGTATAATAATAAAAAGTAGGTCTCTATAGGTTATAAGACTTTAACTTAGTAGGCTAATTAGTAGTAGTTATAAGAAGGCTTTTATCTTATAGTAGTCTTAGGCTATTATATTATATAATATGTAATCTAATCCTAGCTATCCCGGCTTTCTATATAGGCTATAGGGTATATTCTTATAATAAATATATTATATATAAGAAGTACTCTATATAAATAGGCTATATAACCCAGGACAGTAGCCTATAAAGATTAAGCTATTATAATAAATAATAAATGATTTTATTTTTATTTAAACCAATTATAGATAAGTATTAATATAAATATTATCATTCATTAGAATTTATAGTTAAATCTATATATAGGGTAAAGAGCTTAAATACTATTTTAAATATAGAGTAAAACCAACTAAATAAATATTCCTAAAGAACTTATTAGTACGTATGAAATATTTAAAAAATTAAAAGAGAATTGATCTAAATCTTTAAGAATACTAAGTATATTATTAACTTAAAGTTAAATAAGAAATTACTTTATAAGCTTATATATCTACTAAATAAGTAATAATTAGAAAAATGAAACATTTATTATATAGAGAACCTAATAAATAGATTTATATAGCCAATTATAACTAAAGTAAATATCTTTAATCTTTTTATCTTAAAATAAACAGCTTTCTATACTTCTATATTGATTATAAAGAGTTTGATAAAGTAATAATTAATAATTAATACTTACTACTACTTATTAATAAGCTTTAAGACAAACTCTTAATAATAATAGAAGTTTTAAACATTAACCTTAAGGATATTGATTATTATATCAGAATTAAACTAGAGGATTTTTAGGAAATAGTATTTAAGATATGATATAATTATTATAAATATACAATAATACTATTTAGTCTTAATAATATGTTAGTGACTTTTTAAATATAAGCTAACTAATTGCTTACTTGCTTGACTAATATATACTATATATTATATATAATAAGTACTAGAGAAACCTATACTCAAGTATTATTATAAATATTTATTGAATCATAAGAAGTATATCTCTTTATTAAGTTTTCTAAACATAAATTCTATATAGAAGAAATAAGGTTTCTAAACTATTATATTACTTAACAAAAGGTTAAAATAAACCTAATATAAGTTTAAGTTACTATTAAATAGAAACTATTAGAAATATTTGAAAAGCTTTAAATATTCTTAGGTTTCTATAATTTCTATCATAGATTTATTATTAATTACTTAAGATTAATTGTATCACTTATCATATTTTCTGAAAAAGGGATAGAAAAGAAAGCTTTTTTCTTTTTAGAGATATAAGATCTATTTCTTAATACTATAGAATACCTTTTACTTAATTATTATTTTTTCATACTAAGATTCTATTAGAAATATTTAAGTAGAATTCAATATCTTGTAATAAGTAGTTTTATGTATTTTAAGATAAGAAATAAAAGGTTAATGGTAACTAATTATTTATTATTCCAAGAAGTATAATAAAGTATAATAGAAGTAAAGAATATGTTAATAAAAGCCACTAATTATTATTAAAAGCTTTAATTACTAGGAATATTATCTAATGGAACTTTTAAAGAAGTTTATAGTTCTTAAAGATTATTAAACTTTAATACATATTTTCATAATATTAATATAGAAAATTTAAGGAAAGCTTACTTATTATACTTATAAGCTTTTAAGATTTAATATTAATTTAAAGTATTAACTTAAAGCCATTAACTTAGCAGATAGACTATTTAAATAAGTAGACTATATGAAAAGAAATTAGAATATTACAATATACTCTTTACTTTTATAAATAAGCTATAACTTACTAAGTTAATATTAATAAATATCTGTTAAAACGTTACTAAAGTTAAGAGAAGTTAAGAATTAGTAAAAGTTTCTATTTAAATAATATAGAAATAAGAAAAATATTTTAGTATAGACATTAGATCTAGAAGTAAGGAATAATTAACTTTTCTAAAATATTACCTTTTTAGAAATAGTAAAAATATAATGATAATTATAGTCATAGTTATTTATAGTAAAGATGTATATAAGATAATAGAAAATACCTAATAAATATTGATAGCTAAAGAGAATATAAGAAACTAGAATTATTATTGTAATATAATATATATTATATTGAGTAATAAAAGGTTTTATAGAAGAACAAATAGCATACCTTTTAGGGCATTTTCAAAGTATTAAATAAATTATTAAAAACTATACACTTATAATAAAGGTTACTGGATATATATAGAGAGAACCTAATGAAGAACTAGTAACTAGAAGGAATACTTAATAAATATAAAGAAAATTTGCTTTTTCTAAAGAATACTAATTATATTTAATATAGAATCTTTAACATATAAAATTATTTGCCTATATTATAATGAAAGTAAACTAAGTTATATAAGTATGAATAAAATTAATAACTTTTTAAAATAGAATTTCTATTAGAGTAATATAATTATTACTATATAGAACTATAGAATATGATATAAAGTCTACTAACAGATTAGAATATGAGAATATAAGCTATATAGCTAGTCATAATTTCTATTTATCTTAGTAAAAGTCGTTTAGGAAATAAACATAGACTTTATTATAAACTTCTAGAAAATATTTATAGAACTAATAGTATATATAGTACTATCTTAATTATTATAAATAAGTTTATAAAGTTCGTAATATTTATTCTAATAATAAAAAGAATAAAAGCTGCAGACTAAATAGTAATATATAAAGATATATACCTTATAGTCTATATAGAGAGCTAGAATAGCTAGGATTAAATTATATATTATATAATATAATCGCTTTAGGCTATTATAAGATAAAAGTCTTCTTATAGCTACTACTAATTAGCCTACTAAGTTGAAATCTTATAACTTATAGAAACCTACTTTTTACTATTATATATTTCTTTGCTAAGCTTTTAGCTATTATTTTATAATTCTTTAATCTCTACTTCTTAGAAAGGCGAGGCTAGGATCCAGTAATAGCTTTATTATAACGAATAGTTACTAAATACTTAGTATCTATATTAAAAATAACTATACCTAAAGAACAAGAAACCTTAGAAGCTACTAGTAAGTATATAGTAATAACTATACTATTAGGATTAACCCCTATAGCTACTAATAAGTCAAGTAATATAGTAGGCTATATTATAACCTTAATAGCTATACTATTAGAAGTAATAATAACTATTATAGTAGTATTTATATACCTTCTAGAATAATAGTCTTCTTTTATAGAGATAATATTAGTATAGCTATTTAGCGGCGAACTTATAGTAATAATACTATTAATTCTAGAGATTTAAATACCTACTCCTAACTATAGGGATTATTTAAAACTTCCTAATTATTCCTATAACTTACTTTATAAGGATACTACTCTATATAAAATTAAGGATTAGTTAATAGTAATTTAAAATAGCTATATTTTATAGCTAGAGGCTTCTAAAGTATATAAGATTTAGTAAGTTATAATAAAGTTAGTATATAGCTTTTTGACTTAGTAGTATAATTATTACTATATATTATTATTAGATTTTATATAAACTAACTTTATAGTATTTATTTACTACTTATTAACTAATCCTATTATATAAGAGTTATATCTATATAATATACTTTATATATTTTAATATAAGGATTAATTCTTACTGAAATTCTATACTAAATAGTTAGCAATTTATTAAGTTTTAAATATCCCTATAGAAATATTAAAACTTCATACTTTGGCCTTCTTTTATTATCTAAAGACTAAGTTATAATAATATTTATAATATTAGAAGTTTGATAACTTAATACCTAAAACTATAGCTTTAGTAGCTAAATACCTCTAGGAGATATTATAGTTTTATAAGGAAACCTTTAGTAGTATTAAAGATAGGGCTATATTTAATATTAAGAAGGCTACTAGTTATAATATTACTGAAAGCTTAGCGTCTAATTGTTATAAGTAAACTAATATTTTAGAAGGAACTCTAAAGTAGCTATATTTTAAAATCTCATATAAAGTATATAGTAAGTTAGGCTATATTATAACTACTTATTACTATAATGAATTCTATATATTCTACTAGAAACTAGGCTACCCTATAAAAGTCTACTATAACTACCTTACTATTAAAAGTATAGTATTAGAAAAACCTTAGAGTTATATTAAGTCTAAAGCTAGGAATTTATAGTATAATAAAAATACCCTAGAGGGTAGATAATTTGACAAGTATATACTAATATCTTAATAGTCTAATTAGCTATGAGAAGTCCTAAATATTTAATTAGTATTAAGATGCCTTATAGGATACTTTATATATATATAGGAAAGAGTGAGACGTCTTAGAGTTTATCTTACAAATTTCTAGTTAAAATACTAAAACCTTACTAATAAGTAGGAGACCTTATAGGTTAATAAATCTATAAGAAGCCTTATTAACTTAATATAGTAATAAGAGCTTTATATATTAATATATATATAGAATAAGCCTCGTGTCTTAATATATATATAAGATAAGCCTTATATATTAATATATATATAGGAGGAATCCTTCTTTTTTGTAACTATTATTCTATTATTTTAATTATTATTTCAACTACTCAATAGTCGGCAAATAGGTAGTAAAGCTATTTTTCTAAAAAGGCTATATAGTATTTATAGGCCTTAAGGCTTAAGGCTTCTAAAAGAGGGGATAGTTGTAAAAATATATACCCTATAGTTTATATAGAAAGCCGGGATAGCTAGAATTAGATTATATATTATATAATATAGTAGCTTTAGGCTATTATAAAATAAAAGCCTTCTTATAACTACTACTAGTTAGCCTACTAAGTTGAAATCTTATAACCTATAGAAACCTATCTTTTACTATTATATTTTCCCTCGCCAGGCCTTTAGCTATTACCTTATATAATATTCTAGAAAAATAGAATATAAGTTTAATATTTTAGAAAATACTACTAGTAATTAGAATAAATTCCTTATGAGTTAAGTTTTATAAGGATATACCCTATAGCTTATATAGAAAGCTAGGATAGCTAGAATTAGATTATATATTATATAGTATAATAGCTTAAAATTACTATAAGATAAAAGCCTTCTTATAACTACTACTAAATAGTCTACTAAGTTGAAATCTTATAACCTATAGAACCCTATCTTTAATTATTATACTTTTTCTTATTAAATCTTTAGCTATAAAATCTTATAATTCTTTAATTTCTACCTCTTAGAAGAATAAAGCTAGGATCTCAATAATAGCTCTATAACAATAAATAGTTAGGAAAAATATAGTATTATAGTAATATCTATAGTAATATTTCAAATAGCTATAGCCTCTAAAACTACTAGTAAATATATAGTAATATTTATACTATTTAAACCTCAAGTAGTAGTTATTTTAGTAATACTTATATACTTTTTTAAATAATAGTCTTCTTTTATAGAAGTAATATTAATATAGCTATTTAGCAGTAAATTAATAGTAAGCCTAATACTATTGATTTATTATAATTATAGGGATTATTTAAAATTCTCTAGTTACTCCTATAGCCTTCTTAATAGAAAACCTATTCTATATAAAGTTAAGAATTAACTAATAGTAATTTAAAAGAATTACATTTAGCAGCTAGAAAGTTCTAATATATATAAGATCTAGTACGTTATAACACAATTATTATATAACTTATAGACTTAGTAGTATAACTATTAGTAGATATTATTACTAAACCTTATATAAACTAACTTTATAATATTAATTTACTAATTATTAATTAATCTTATTCTATAAGATTTATCCTTCTATAATATACTTTATATACTTGAATATGAAAGCTGGTCCTTACTGAAGTTCTATACTAAATAGTTAGTAAATTATAAAGCTTTCAGAATTCTTATTGAGACTTTAAAACCTTATACTTTTGTATTCCTCTATTACTTGAAAGTTTAATTATAATAATATTTATAGTATTAGAAGCTTAATAATTAAATAGTTAGGACTATAGTTCTAATAGCTAAATACTTTTAAGAAATATTATAACTTTAGAAAGAGGTTATTAATAGTATTGATGAAAGAGCGACTAGTATTAAGAAGGCTATTAGCCTAAATACTATTAATAGCTTGATACTTAACTATTATAGAGATGTTCTAACAGGAATTTTAAATAACTATATCTTAAGAGCTAGACTTTATATATAATATATAATAAGTTAAATTATACTATGACTAATTACTATTATAATAAGTATCATATAAAGTGCAATCAGAAGGATTAGTCTATGAGGCTTTCCTATTTTAAAAATATCACTAGAAGTTATAATACTAAAGAGCTATCAAGAGGTAACTTATAAGAACTTTAAGAGAAAGGATTATACTACTTTAAAAATATTATTGAAAGTATAGTATTCAAACATATTAGAAGGATAATCTAACTAAAAGGTTATTATTATAACTGGTTTAGAAGAGATTTATATATATATATTATATATAGAGTATGATTAAAACATACTAAAAGTAACGTCGGGGGGTTCTCAGTAGAAATTAATATTATAATATATTAGAATAATATTATCAGTATGCATACTAACATTCTATTATTAAAGGAAGCTCTAAAAAGCTTTTAGTATAATAGGATGAAATTAGATATTTTGGTTTTAATCTAAAGATTTACTCTAATTGGCCTTATCTACTATTAGGTACCTTATATTCTAATTAGCTATAGGATAAGGTTAGAAGCTTTAGTTTTTACCTAAAGAGTTTTCTTATATATTAACTATTGTTTATTACTATTATTTCAACTATTGTTTCAATTGATATTTTATTCTTTCTACTATTATTCAATCAATCAAACTACTAAATAGTTAGTAACTAGTTAGTAAAGCTATTTAGAAGTAGCTTTATAATATTTATAAGTTTTAGAAGCTAAGGCTTCTAAAAGAGGGAATAATTATAAAGATACATCTTATAGTTTATATAGAAAGTGTAGAGGATCTTCTGCAGACAGTTGAAAATATAGTATATTAAGTAGTTACAGGAGGAAGAAAAGAGGCTGCAGTAGTAGAATTTAAAGAAGGCTAGAAAGCCCCTAAAAGGTGCTCCTTAATATTCTACCTTAGGCTTTATATAAAGCCAAGTAGCTAAATATTATATAAATACAGCAAAAAAGAAACCTAAATCTATATATTCCTGTTATTCTATTTTCTAATATTTTTCCTTAGGATACAATACTCAAATTATTTAGAATGGTTTTATTACTTTAAATAAGAATACTAATCTGGCATTTAAAAATTACTTACTTAAACTTATAATAAATATTAATATAGTAATAATAAGAGGTCTTCTAGAGAAACATATTGTAATACTTATAATTATTAAAGATAAGTTTAGAATAAGTAAAATAGTAATTAGAAGCTTTATGATTAATATTATAATAAGTATATTTCTTAGTTTATTTCTGAGGAGTAATAAGACTATATTTATTATAGAACTTAATATTAACAGTGTTATTATATATATTATTAATAAATATTGCCTCCCGAAGTACAACCTCAGCCCTCCTACCCCCCTACTAACTACTATAGCTAGCCTCTAGTTAATCTAAGGCTGAACCCCTTATAGCTATAGTTAGTATACCCGCCCTATATTAACCTTTTCAATAATAAATGACTAATAACTCCTTCCATAATAACTTTATACTTTTATACCTTTATAACTATTAATATACAATTCGAATATCTCGAGATGATTAATTACTACTAACTATAAGTATTCTATTTAAATAGTTATTATAATTTTAATGTTTATAACTTTAATATTCTTACTATAGACTAAGTTTTACCTACTCTTAAGCTAAAACTTTATACTATTAATATAAAAATTCTCTACTATTAATATAACTTAACTTATAATTTTATATGAATATAATAAGAATTAGCTTATTCTTATTAATAAATAACTTTAATATATTAAATATAGCTAATATATAAATAATACTTATATAGATATAGATACTTCTAATATAACTAAATAGTTGTTAAAATTCCTATAATTATATTATTATAATACTTTAAAATATCTAATAACTAATATTATAATCAGATATTAATATTAAGATATTATCTAATTGATACCTAGTTTCTAATATTATTAGTTTAATATAATAATTTATAAGATAACTAGATGATTCTCTTTGAAATATTTATGAACTACTTATTAATTACAATATTTATAATAACTTTATTAAACTTAATCTAATATATTAATAGTCTTAATTATAATAGTTATAATTACATATCTCTATATTTATTCTATAGTGCTTTTTTATAAGTAGTTATATAGATTTTCAAGAGATTTTGGTTCTATTATAAAAATATAATATATTATTATTCTAACCGCTAAACTATACTAAAAATAAGATATAGAAGAATAATAAATTATAGAATGCTTAGTTTATATAGGCATTTTATTCATTTAATTTCAAGAGGTTTATAAAAATTCACAATATTATAACTTTAATAGTTACTTTTAGCTATATATATTAAGCCTTAGTTTTAATAAAATTCTCCTTATATAAATTATTACTATAAAGTCTTCTACCGCTATAAGGTTGAATATTAGGACTAGAAGTATAATTACCTAAAGTAATAAGTAATTCTATTATTATTTTAACGAGTTATAAGCTAGTATTAGCATAAATACTATTATCAGGTAAAGTTTATAGTTAAATCTATATATAAAGTATAGAACTGAGATACTATTCTAAATAGAGAGGAAAAGTAACTAAATATTATTAATAAAAACCTAAAGGTTAGCCTTATTAAGAATAATAGTTAAATACTTATTATAAAATATCTTTAGGTCGCTATTACTATAAATAGGAAGCCTTTTGCTTCACATAGAGAATATTTAACACTTAACTAGGACCTATACTCCAACCCACTCTATACTAACTACTATAGCTATAATTACTTTAAGTCTTCAAATTACAATAATATTATATTAATAGTATATAAGTCTTAGTATAATATCTCTCACTTTAAGTTATCTTACTTAATAATACTATCTTAAGTCTTTCTAACTATTAGCTAATAACTATTATAGATTTCAATATATATATTTTTTTTAAAAAGACGAAGTAGTATTTAATAAGCTACTTCTAATATATATTTAAAATATTCAAAATTATTACTAAATATTCTACTTTTAAATGCTAGATTTCTTTTTATTCTTTCAATCTTATACTTCTTAGTTATACTAATAGCCTTATCTACTAGTAATATTTTAAAGTTAAACTTAGCTATAGTTATCTTAAGAAGGCTAAAGAGGGTAGTAAAGTTGCTTTTATATAATACTAGTTTATTTAAACTTTTATAAAGGTAGCTATAGTCCTCATAGTTATCAATAGTTTTAATAAGATTAATATTCATATTAAAGTTATAGGGGTTGAGTATAGTAATAGCGTTCTTATTATTATTATTATTATTATTATTATTATTATTATTATTATTATTATTATTAGTAGTAGTATTATCGTAGAAAGACAGCTATTAACTTGAATATATTAAAGATAGATATTGACTTGTATTCTAAGGATAAAGAGAAGGCTAGTCTTCTATTACTCTCTTTTATCTATAAGGCTAGTATTATCAAGGTATCCTAGTAGTATTATTACAAGCTAGTATGAGTTAATATTATAAGTACTACTATAATAAGTTTAATACTTTAAAGCTACTACTATAGAGACTATTATGTAGCTTATACTAAATTCTAAGTTAAAGCTGGGTTTAAACTAAATACTATACTACTAAGTCCTTTTTACTATATTTATCTATAGAGATATATATAAGCTAAAGTATATTACTAGGTTTTTTTTATTATAGAGATTTAATACTAGGCGTTGTATAAGGCTACCCACTAGATAGAGGGCTAAATATATAACACACTATTACTATAAATAGAATTTAGAAAGAAGTAGAAATATAGAATCTTGTATTTAGAAATACGAATATTAAAATTTTAATAGATATAATTAAAAAGTCTCAAGATATTTAAAGAGATCCTTAATATTATTAATATAAAGATAGGTATAATTATAAATAAGATTAGAAATAGTATCACCTAAGAATTTAGAGATAAGAATCTTAATCCTAATTATTAATTTGAAAGGGTATCAATTATTAACTATTAAATCTCAGCTAGTACTTTTAAAGTGAAGAATAATAAGGCTAATATTATTAATTAAGAAGTTATATATAGTTATTTATCCTTTATATTACTACTTATAAATATTATTGTTACTATAAGTTATTATTTGTATTGAAAGTCTTTGATCTATTTAAAGTTATATACCTCTTAGGAACTCTTTAAAAGAAGCTATACCTAGTAGTTGGCTCTTGCCTTATAAATCCTATAGATACTACTAATATTAAGGAACTATTTAAATAGAGGAAACTTTAAGTAGTAAATATAATTAGTTAATATGATTATTAATAAATATAGAAGGTATATTATAAGGGGAAGGTATAAATTTATATTTATTATAATTACTCTTTAAAAGATTATGATAAGTTATTATATAATATTAGATACTAGCTAGCTAGTAGTACTTATCGCTAGCTATTAATAATTACTAGTTATTAATAGCTATTAGTTAAAGTTAATAATAGTTAGTAGTAGTTGTTATACTTAGTTTATATAATTAGAAAGTTAGTAACTATCAGATTGAGAGAGACGTATCTGAAGTATATACCTTATAGAACTATATTAATACGCTCCCTCTAGATATCTAGTATCTCTATAGTCTCCTGAGCGATTTTGGATCTAATAATAATAATATAATTAATTTAACAATTAAAAATCTTATATATATTATAAAAAAAGAACTATCTGAATTAGAAACCTCTTGAAGCTTTAAAGAGAAATATCTACTTCTTCTAGAAAGATTATTTTGAATAATTTAAAAGATTAGGTTTTCTAAATTGATTAAATTAAATCTTTATATTAATCTTATAACTTCTAGGATTTTATAAACTCCTTATTTTATAATAAAACTCTCTTAAGAAAATTGAATGAAAAATATAAAAAGTTTACTATTAAACTAAAGATTTCTAAGATTTCTAATTACTTAATAAGAATTTAATAATTACTATAGGTTTTATCTTAATCTTAAATTATAACTCCTAAAGTTGAAGAAGATATTAAGATTATTCTTACTAAAGGAGATATTACCTTATAAGTTATAGTTTTTAAATACTTCTTAACTACTAATATAGCTTTTTATAAAAAAGATAAATTAAATATACCTTTAAGTAAAAACATATTACAAAGGAATAAAAAGAATATAAGTAGTATAAGATTATATTAGAGATATAATCTCTCTAGATTACTTCAAATATTCTTATAATATAATAAGAAATCTTAATATCTAACTATTTAAATTTAAAAACTATATAAGTTATAATAAAATAGAAAGGAAAATAGAAGTAATAATAGAATACTAAGTAATACTTATGAAACTTATTAGGAAGAAGCTAAACTTTAAAAGTAATATAGAAGCCTAAATTTCTTAATAAGAAAAAGTTATTTATAAGTATCTTAATACTAAGATTCTAAATATTTATAAGCTTACTATTCAATTTATAAAGTATATTATAACTCT
Source organism: Colletotrichum orbiculare MAFF 240422 (assembly GCA_000350065.2). NCBI lineage: Eukaryota > Fungi > Ascomycota > Sordariomycetes > Glomerellales > Glomerellaceae > Colletotrichum > Colletotrichum orbiculare. The sequence continues at coordinate 847,743 of AMCV02000012.1, forward strand.
TATAAATATTTAGATTGAGTTTTGAATTTTCTATATTAAATTATAGTTTTTTAAAAAAGTTAAAATAACAATCTAATAATTACTAAAATTATTAGCCAGACTTATTTCTTTATCTTAAATTAAAAGATTGTTTTTGTAAAAACTAGATTAATAAGAAGGACATTTAGCTCTATAGATATTTAAATAACTAATAGAGAAATAGTAGAGAGATTTCTTCTCTTATAAGGGGTTAAAACTAAAGTTAAATCTAAAGGGGGAGAAATACTTCTAGTTGATATATTAATAAGTATTATAAGTAAGATTTAGATAATAATAAGAGATATAAGTTAAATAGAAGTACTAATTATAAGATTTACTAGATAAAATATTTTCTTTTAAAATACTTCTATATTAATAAAAAGATCTAATATTATACTTAGAAGTTTAACTAAGGAATTTAAAATATTTTAAATAAGAAGATAAAATTTAATAAAAAGTTCATAAGATATATAAAGAAGATTGTAAACTTAACTTCAACTTCTTAATTATATAGATAGTTTTATAATATAATAAATACTATTTTAATAGTTTTAGACAAATCCTATACCTTTATAAGTTTTATAATTTTAGACTTAGGATTAATAATATATATTTTTAATAATATAAAGTAATTTTAAATTCTTATGGGATTTCTTATAAGTAACTATTTCTAAGCTAGAGTTTAGAAGATCTCTATTAAAATATATAGTATTATAATAATTACTATTTGAAATTCCTATAAACTTATAAAGCTATAGTTTTACAATATAGTATTTTACTTTAGTTCTATAAGTAACCTAGTTTTATTTAAAAAGTTATATAAGAGAGGTTTATGATAGGATTAAAGCTTAGGAAATAACTATATATAAAGAGTAAATAGGACTTATTTCTATTCTTTTGAGATTATAAGTAAATAATATATATCTAAGTATAACTTTCTAGAAGAAGTTGTTTTTAAAATATCTATAGTTATAAGGCTTTTATTTTAAAATAAACTTTTAGAATCCTATTAGTAATATGAGTATACTATTTCTATAAAAAGATATCTTATAGTTAAATCTTGAAAGCTCTAATATATAAAATTAGAATATTTAGATCTTAAAATAATAAGCTACTTATTAATATCTACTAGAAGAATAAGACTGAAATCCTAATGTTATATAATTTTAACTATAAACTACAATATATATATATAAGAGAGAAGATATATAGAATAATATATAGAATTCTAAAAGAAGTAGTATAATATATTAACTTAGGAGAGAAGATTATTATTAACTTCTATAACTTTAATAAAAGCTATAAGGATTATATATTAATAGTAATCTTTATAGATTGAATAACTAATTTAATATAAGATTTCTATTTTTATTTGAGAAGAATAGAAGAAGTTTTAAAAGTAATTAGAAAGTTCTTCAACTTCTTTAAAATAATATATAAAACTATACTTAAAAGGATTGAAGTGGATAATAAGATCTAGAAGTATAGAGCAATTTAAATAGGGATCTATAAGAAAGATATTAAATTTAAACTTTTTATATTAATTAATTAAATATAAAATAGAAGAATAAAGAGAATAATAGTAATAATTAAAAAGTATGTAAAGTTTATAGCTATTAGAATATTTCTACCTTATAATCTATAGCCTAAAATCCTTAAGGTAATCATATATATATATATAACTATATTCTTTCAGCCTTATAAAGCTAGAAGATACTATATAAATAGTTCTATTAATATTTCTTAAAAGATAAGAATACCTATATATTAATTTTAAACCTCTCTTATTCAAAGGTATATAAATATTACATCTATATAATAACTTATAAAACTTAATTAAAATAAAACTAATACTAAAAACTTGCACTAAAAACCCTACTAGAACTCTTAATAAATTACACCTTAAGTAACTCTTTTAAAATCTAAAACCCTTTTTAAAAAGAAGTTTTTATAATTTAAAATATAATATTTAATAAGAAAGAGTTCTTTAATAGCAACCTTAAAGAATTTATATATAGTAAATTATAAATAAACCTTAAGGAGATTCAAAAGAGGATTACTAAGTTTATAGAATAATTAAAAAATATACCTATAAGGTAAGATACTAATAAGAAAGTAGATAAAGTTATTAAATAGTCTTTAATTAAACTAAGTATTAAATAAATAAGTATTTAAAATTTTAAAAAGAAACCTATTTATTTTAAAATAAGATTTAAACTTCAACCTACTCTTCCTCTCTTTCTAGAATTTATAAGTTTTATAATAATTTTTAAAAAAGTATTAAAAAAGAAATACAAAAAAGAGGAATAATTATAAACTTTACTTATAATAAGATTTACTTTATAAATATCTCTTAAAATAGTCTTTTTAATAAGATATAAAGTATATAGAAATCTTAGAGTTTATATAAGATTAATCATTTTTTAAATAGATATTTAAGGTTTAATTAGTTTGAAAGTTCTATTGAAATAGATAACTTAAAGTAAGTAGTAATAGGGCTATTAATATATACAATAATTAGAAAGAGATATAAATAGTATTCTAATTATTCAATCAGTTATTTATTATTCTTAAATAATTTGAAAAATTTGAAATAAGACTGAGATGAACTTTATATACTTTTAGAAAAATCCTAATTATTATAATATAATATAAAGTCTTTAAGTCTTAAACATATATACTAATAAGAATTACTTTTCTTCCTAATATCTTATTAGTAACTTATAAGCTGAAAAGAATGTTTAAATTATATAAAAATGAAAAATATAAACTTTGAAAATATTTATTTATTAGCTTAAGAGTTTTAAGAAGCTAAAGAAGTATATCTAAAAAGCTATTAAATCTTATAATTATAAATTGAAATTAATAAGTTAACTATAAGAAGTTAAATAGTTTTTAAATACTCCTAAGTCTATACTTATAAGCTTAATAAATATAAGTAGTTACTAAAGTTGAAAGCTTATCTAATTATAAGAAGAAACTAATAATCTAAAGATAAATATAATACTTATATAGTAATACTTATAAGAATATCATTTAGAATACTTATAGTAATTACTATATATTTTAATTTTGAGTTTTTATAGTATAATATAGTAAATACTTTTATTTATACTAAGATTAATAAAGAGATTTATATATAAATACTCCTAAGATATAAGATATTAGGTAGGATTCTGAAGCTTTTAAAAATACTTTATAATTTTCAATAATTCCCTATATTATAATAGTAATATTTTAAGAAAAACATTAGAAATCTATAGTTTTCTTATATTTCTAAAGAAGACTATTATTAATATAAAAACTAAGTCTTTTTCTTCTTTAATATTAATAACTATATCTTAAGTTTTTGAAAAATATATAAAAGTTTTATAAGAGAAATTATATAAAGCTTCTAGTTATAATATTATTTTAAAAGAAGAGAAGATTTATAGTAATTCTTTAATATTAAAATCTTATATAATTAAGAAGTTTAAAAACTATAGCTTTTATAAGCTATATATATAGAGAAAACTTATAAACTCCTATTAGAAGGATATTAATTTAAAATAAGAAATAAATCTCTTATAGTATACTTAAAGCTCTTCTTATATAAAAAAGAAGCTTTATATTATAAGATAAATTTCTATTAGAAGAAAGTAAGTATAATACTATATATAGTAATTATAATAAGGCTTAATATAATATTTACTACTAATTAGTTAACTTATTTTAACTAAACTTCTAATTTTTAGTATTAAGAAATAGTAAACTAAATATTTAATTATATTTATAAGATTTAATATTTATATTTTAAATATAGTATAAAGCTTAAGAGTTTAAAAGATATCTTAATAGTCTTTTTCGATATAAGCTTTAGAAATGATATATAAGATTAAAAGAATTCTTAAGACTTTATAATAAAACTATTTAGAAGGAGTATTATTTAAAAAGTTATGAAGTAATCTATAGTTATAATATTGATTATAGAAGCTACCTTACTTTCTTTCTTTTTAATAGTAAAAGAAGTATTATTTATAAGTTACTTACTAATCTTATTATAATTCTAATTATTAATAGAAAGTTTGAAAGAAATAAAATTCCTAATTAATAACAGTTATTTAATAAGAATTAAAATCTAATATAATAACTTCTAAATAATAAATCTTATTTCTAAAGAATTTATAAACCTTTAAACTTATCTAAAGTATATAGATATTTATAACTACTAGTTTTATTAAGAGATCTCTAAAAAGAGACTATTAATCACCTATACTCTTTTAGTATAACTAATAGTAGATAATTTAATTAAAACTCTATTAATTAAACTATTTAAGAAGTTCTAAAAATAACTAGACTTAAGTTATAAATAAGACTTCTTTAAAAGAAATCGCAAAAGCGATTTTAAAAAAGATAAAGAAATATAACTTAACTTTTCGTAAGTTAAATTAATATGAAATATAAACAAATAATAAACTATATAAGATTACTATTAAACCTAAAAGTATAAGAGAGTGAAGTATTCCTTAATTTAAAGTTAAAACTTAAAAATAAAAAGATTTTTCAAAGTATAAAGTTTATAAATTAAAACTAATCCTCTAGGATTAAAACCTAAAACAACAAACCAAACCACTATATTACTATCCTAAAGGACTACTATAATAAGCAACCTACTTATAACAATTAAGAAGTAACTTAAGGAAGATATTAGGAATATAAGTATTTAGATAGAACGAAAGGTAAATATTGAAGAAGCAATACAAACTAGCAATTAAACCTTTACTTAGAAAGAAAAAGCTAATACTACTAATACTACTTATAAAAGAATTATTTAAAAGAACTATAGTAATAATAAGTATTATTAGAACTATAAGAGCTACAAATAAAATATAAAGAATAAATATAAAAATTGAATAATTCTAAGTATAGTTAATATAAATAGTAATAATAATATCACAAAACTTCTAGTATTTAATAGAAATTATCTAGAAATATATAAATTAGAAAACCTAATTAGAAGACTATATAGAAAATACCTACTATAAGCTTAATACTCTTATTATTATGAATGATAAGGAATTTAATATAGAAATAAATAATTATCTCTATATCTAGCTTATAAATACTACTAATTAGATAATACTTATAAAAGTAATAGGGATTTTAATAATGAATATTCAAGATATTATAACTCTTAATAAGAAAAAATAAATAATCAAAATAGAGATTATAGGATTCTACTTTATTTTCCTTACTTATATATTTATACTTATAACTAGATAAAATTAGAATTACTTTAGTAGTTTTAAATATAAAAGTTTTAATATTCTTAGCTATAGGAAAACTTTTAGTAATAATAAATTTCTTCTACTTCTTAAGTATAAGAATAAATAACTTAAGAATACATATAAAGTATTTTATAGTTCCTTTAGAATAATAAGAAATCTCCTTCCTAAAATCATTATTATTGATTATATCCTTAATATCTTAATTAGTAGCCTTACTACTAATCGCTATATAACTAATTACTATATTAATAATAGATAAAATAGTACTTTTAATTACCTCTTATATAAGTTTAGAATTATTAAGAGACGCACTAAGAATAATAAGGGTTTTTTTTAAAGAATTTTTAAAAGTAGGAGAAGATATTCTAAAATCTCTATATAAATTAGTAGAAGTAAAAGGAATTCATTTTAAAACATTATATACTATTTAATAAGAATTCATAGTTAAAGAGAGAAGAAGTAAGATATATAACTATATAATAAAACTAATAATTTATACTAAAACTTAAGAGCTTTTAGTAAATAAGATAATAAGTATTAAAAATAAGATTAGTACTATTTAACTAATTATAATACTTCTTTATATAACTACTAATTATTATTTAAAAATTTAAAAAGAAAGATTTAGAAGTTATATAACTTTCTTGAAAGATTTATATATAAAAGGATCTATTTTTAAATCTATTTATAAAGTTTATATAAATAGGGAGAAGTTCTAGAGATCTTTTTCTAAAGGGGTGTATTAAATTGAGAGAGATATATTTTAAGTATATATATTATAGAACTATATTAATACGCTTTCTTTAGGTATCTAGTACTTCTATAGTTTCCTAAGTAATTTTAGATCTAATAATAACAACACGATGAATTCAATAGTAACTATTAGTTATACTTATTCACTATAAGATTTAAACCTATTGTTCTTATTATAAAATAGTAAAAGCCAGCTAGATATTAAACTACTATATTAAGCGGGTTTACTATAAGTTATAAGAATAATAGGAATAGGAATATTAGATTCAATATATTTAAAGATATTACTTTTATCAAAAAATACTTTAATTTTAAAGAGCTAGTAGTAGTAGTTTTTCTCATTATAAAGGATAGAGCTTTAATAATTAACTATAATTAATATCATAAGAGAAAGATAAAATAGTAGGAAACAGGTAAAGTAAGGAGTTTCTATTAATATTATTAATTAGAATTGAAAATAGATTTATCTTGTTGTAATATATATGTTTAGTAGATTAGTAGAAAATACCAAGCGGGCTGAAAAACTAGATTTATTATCAAAGTAAATAGTAGAACTAAAAACTTAGAATTTATTTATAATATTATTAATTAATATAACTCACGCTAGGCTAAATTGAATATAAAAGCAGGTTATTATTAATATAATTAGGATCATATAAATAATATATAGAAGTCTACTATTATTATTAATTATAAAAAAGTATTATTTTGGATTACGTTTCTATACAAAATCAGATGTGAAAAGAAAGAAGTAACAAAGAAGGATTTTAAATACTTTTGAAAGGTTAAATAAGCTTTTATAGGAGTTATAATACTTATGATCTATAGAAGATCTTCTGTAGATAGTTGAAAATATAATATATTGAGTAATTATAAGAGGAAGAAAAGAGCCTATAGTAGTAAGATTCAAAGAAGACTAGGAAGCTTCTAAAAGATACTTTTTAATAGAAAGCTAGAATAATTAGAATTAGATTATATATTATATAACTATTACAAACCATATTATTAGGCTTATAGAGATAGGTAGGTAAAAGCTTATTTATATTAAAAGCTATCTGTAGAGTAGTATTGTCTAATATATAGATTTATAAGTATATTTTATATAGGAAGTATCTTATATAAATAGGTTATATGACTTAGGATAGTAGTTTATAAACTTAAAGTTATTATAATATACCTCCTTAGATATAGCTATATCTAAATAAATACTAGTTAATATATATAACTATTCGAAAGCCTTTATCCTATATATATTTAATTTTTAATATATATAATGAATAAAATAATAGAAATACTAGTTATTTCTAAAATATTATATTAAATATATATAGATATAAAGTTATTCCTTCTACAACTATAGATAATACATATCTAAAATATGATTTTAAATTGAAGTAAGTTATAAAAATATAATAAGTTAATAGTATTTTTCATAATACTTTTATCTTAATTTTCTTTTCTCTCTAGACTATTACTACTATTATTATATGCATTCTTATTTGAGATTATTCTAAATATATATATATATATATATATATATATATATATATTACTACT
>AMCV02000012.1:861101-881504 GCA_000350065.2 Colletotrichum orbiculare MAFF 240422
AATAATAATAATAATAAATAATAATTAATAAATAATAATAATAATAATAAGAGAATTAGAGAAATCAATATAAATAGTAGTTTTAAATTCTCTAATAATAGAATAGAATTTATTTATCTTAATAGTAGTATTATTCATAATATAAGACTACTTTATACTCATGAGCCTAATAGCTTAATTAATAATGTTATAAGAACTATAGTTAATAAAACTAGAACTTTTCTTTATCACTCTAATTTATCTTTAAACTTTTAAAGATTAGCTATTTTAACTCCTATCTATATTCATAATAGAATACCTTATTCTTCTATTAACTTTAAAACTCTATATAAATTAAAGAATAAAAAGAAATCTTTTATTAATCATATAACAGTATAAAGTAATATGTATTATTATAATATTAAGAATAAATACTCTAAGAAACTTAATCTAAAGATAAAAAAGGTATTATAGTTACCTATAACTATAATACCTGTTTAGTTTAGACTTTTTAAACTTATAATACTATTTAGTCTAGAAATATAAGCATTCTTAAAAACCAATTTAATTCCTAATGAAAAGAAAGATTATCTATTCTCAATAATACTATAACTACTAAGTCTAATTAACTTAGTAAAAAGAATAAATCTAACTAACTTAATTCTAATAATTCTTCTTAAAATCTAGTTATTATTAAGTCTAGTAAAACTTATAACTCTATTAAAAATACTAGTTATTCTCTTCCTCTTAATACAATTAATAATAGTAATAGTAACTTAAATCTTTTTCCCAATAAAAGACTAAGTAGTTTTTCTATAACTCATCCTAATAGAATGATAAATAGTAATAAGGATTTTAATAAAAAGTCTACTATATCTATAGAGATTCCTTCTTTAAATCTAAAAATTAAAAAGAACTATCAATAGTATTTATATAAAGAAAGTATACTCCTTATAATTAAAAACTGTCCTTCTTTAATTCTTTATACTAATTATAATTAATATAATTATAATAACAACTTGTTTATTAATAAATTCAGCAATTTTCATACTACTAAATATATATTATTAGTTAATATTCTAAATAAACTAACTACTTTTTTAATAACTATAAATTCTCAGTTTAATAATAACTAGATTTAAACTATAAATAGAGAAGTTAAATCTATTAAGTCTATAGAAGTTTAGACTATTATACTACTATTTAATATTTCTTTTATTAAAAAGAATAATATTAATATATTAAGAAGTAGATAGATTTATAAAATAAAACCTAATAATTAGGATCCTAATAATCCTATATATAAAGCTAGATAAGTTACTTAAAATTTCAACTAGTATTTTAGTATTAATTATTTAGAAACTTTTAATACTACTTATAAGCCTGAAAGTTATAAATATATATTAGTTATATCTATTTATTATAGCTAGATTTTAATTCAGTATAATATTACTACTATATTTATTTATATAAAAGTAGATAAAGTAATATATATTAAATTACCTACTAGTTATATCTATAATAAAAGTTCTAGAAACTTAGTTTATAATACTAACTATAAGAATCAATCTTTTATTTATTTATTAAGTAAAGTTTTATATAGGTTAAAACAGAACTTTGGTTTTGATATTTACATTTTAAATCTATCTTATATAAGATTAGTTTTAGAGTATCTCTCTCTATAATAAAAGTTATTTATATTGAATATTACTCCTAATAAAAATAAATATTTAGCTATTTTAATAGATTATATTAATAATATACTATTAGGAGCTAATAATTCTACTACTTCAGAATATATTTATAGTAGTCTTAAAAAAACATAAACATCCAAGATTTAAACAAACTCAATACCCTTTTAAGTAATAATTTAATTATTAACTAGAAGAATAAAAGTATAGAAACAAATCAGTTTAAATATACTAATAACATTCTTACTAAGTTTAATAAAAAGAATATCTATAGTTTTAATATTCTAATAGATAATAAAGCTAACTTCTTTATCAATAAAAATAATACTACTAAAAAAGAAATATTAGAATATCAAAAAAAGTAGAAGTCTTATTATATTTAGTCTTAAAAACCAGGCTAGATATTACTCTAACTAATACTACTTATTCTCAATTTTCTTCAAATTCTTCTAAAAAACATTTTATTACTTTTAATAAGATATAGAGTTATTTAAAAAAGAACCCTAATTACAGATCAATCTATAATTATAATAATATTAATCTTTTTAATTTACTTAGGTTTATAGACTCAGATTAAGCTAGAGATATTAATAATAGAAAATCTACTTCAGCTTATATATTCTACCTAGATATTTATAATATTATAAGTTATACCTCAACTAAATAAAAAATAGTAGCTTTATCTACTTATAAAACTAAATATATAGCTCTAGTAGATATTATTAAAAAAGCTATTTACTTATATAATAACTATAGTTTTATTGATACAACTTTAGGATTTAAAGCTATTAATAAACTAATTATCTTTATAGATAATTAACTAATTAAAGAACTTACTAAAAATATCAAATTCTATAAAAAAGCTAAGTATATTAATATTCGTTATTATCATATTAGAGATCTTATTTAAGATAATCAGATTAATCTCTATTATATTAATATGAATAATAATATAGCTAATTTTTTAATGAAGCCTTTAAGCCGAGTTAAATTTAAGAATATTATTAAGAGGATTTTACAGAATAATTTTAATATTTAAACTTCTTATAAAAGAAATACTCTTAATAGTCTATTTTCTAAAGATTAATCTTTTTCTTCAACCTTTTACTAGTTTTAGGTTTTTATAATTTTTTCTAATTCTTTTTATTTTATTTCAAAATCTTTTCCTTTCAACTTTTTCTAAGTTTTAGGTTGTTCAAACTTTAATCTTTTAAAGATTCTTTCTCTATTTTTCCTATGTAGTTTTTAGAGTTTTTACTACTTTTAAGCTATAAAAGATTTATTCATCTTATATACCTTAAAGGGGAATATTAGAGTTCTAGTTATTTAACTATTACTTAAATTTATCCTAATAACCTATTTGAAGTATTTAAGGATCTAAGTATTCTCTTTTACTCTTATAACTCTATATTTCCCATTTATTATAACAAATTGATTATTAGAGTTAAAGTTATACTACTTTAATTATTTATACTCTAAATTAACCAAACTATAATATTAGAATATTTAGTAAATAAATTATTTAGTAACCTAAGTATGATAAAGCTGAAAACTGTATATAATATTAGATTAACCTTTCTAAAAATAAACTCTATTTATATATTAATACTATAAAGTTCCCTACTTCCTATAGAACTCGAACTTCTTATTATTATTACTATTTATATTAATATTAGTACTATTTTCAGTTATCATTCTTAATGACCTATTTTTTGATAATTGAGAGTTGTTAATTCCCCTTAACCTTTTACCAGTTACCTATTACTAGTTCAACAATATTATATAGGCTATAAGATATATAAATAAACTTAATATCATTTCTAGATTATTAGAAGTTTTCTAGGAGTTAGTATTATATAAAAGTTCTTTTAAGATTAGAGTAAGTATTAAGGAAAGTATTAATAATATTTAATTAGAATATTTTTAAGTTGAAGTATATTATAACTATTACTACTATATAGAAAGTTTATATAGTTCATATTATAACATATATCTATTTAAATAGATCTAACTATTATAAGTTACTATATATATAAAATTTTACTTTATAATAATTAGGAAATCTATTTTTAATCTTTTATATAAGAAAACTTATTCAAAAAGAATTAACTTCTTTTTAGATTTATTCTATAAGATAACTTTCTAAATCTTTTTCTTTTAAAATATATTTATCTCTGTATATACTACTTATAGGAATAACTTTTAATCTTATTCTAAAAAGTAAAAAATCTTTTTCTATATATTTAATAATTCTAAGAGTTAGTCTATATATATATATATAGTAGAATACTTATAAGATAAGGCGATTAATTAGGTATAATAAAATAAAATAATTATTTAGAAGTAATAATATCTTTTAGAAACTACTTAGAATATAAGATTTCTATTAGTAGAGCTAGATTATATTCTCTGATTTCTTATTTTACTAAGCCTATTTAGTTCTAGATATTATTTATAAAAGACGTTTTTGAATAAATGTATTTTATCTAAAAGGTTTCTATTAGAATAATAAAATAGAATATAAGATAATTACATAATTTATCCTAAGTAAAATATACTAATTAGATGAATATAAACTAAGAGAAACTTTATGAATTTAAATAGTAGTTATAAATATAAGATATATAAAGTATTAGTTAAAATTACTTTTTGGAAATAAATCTAACTTAAAACTTTAAACTCTATAGCTATTCTATATTGATTTAGTTACTTCTTATAGTTTTTATATATTTAGACTTAACTATTAAAATAAACTTACTCTCTATAATATATAGTTATATATCTTAAGTATAAGTAATATATATAATATCTTTATTTATTATTAAGATAGATAATTCTGTTAGTTTATCTACTTAGATATAAAAAATATCTTTAATTCTCTTACTCAATAAAGGTTTTTTAAGATTAATATTCCCAAGTGAATTATTTAGCTTCGGGGTTAATTCTAGTATTAATCATTATTCCTTTTCTTTTAGAAAAAGCCTACTAAAGATAACTTTAATATATTAAAACTCTTTCTTAGTTTTTATAATAATATTTAGAATAGTTGATATTTTATAAGATAAGATTTAAGTAGTATCAATTAAATTCAAAATCCCAAGTATTTAGAACATATTACTTATAATATTAGAATTTTCTTCAATCTTTTTAATTCTTATTTAAATGAGGGCTTTTAAAATAGTTTATTTAATATCTTCTCTTCTACAAAAGTTAGATTTATTAAACTTGATATTTTATATTATAATTATTTAATTAAGTAAAGAAATTTAAATTTAGTAGAAGTTATATATATTAGATATATATCTAACTAGATATCTTATATAACTCCTTAGTTCTATTTTAAAATATTATCTATAGAGTTTTTATTCTTATTCTTTTTCAAATAAGTATATTTAATATCTATATATATATAAAAATACCCCTAATTAGGATATAGATTTTGTATTAGAGAGATAATGTCTCCTTAGATATTTTACTTTATATATTACTAAAACTACTCTTTTGTATATTTAATAGATAACTTCTGTTTAGAATTTACTTATAGGTTAGTATTATTAATAAAAATAATAGATTTAATTACTTCTAGTTGGGGATAAGAGAAAGGAGTTTTATATTAATAAGTATTTTAATAGATCTAAAAATGATTTCATACTTAGTATATTTCTAACTGCTTACTAGTTCCTTTATATACAGGGGAGAAAGCTTAAGTTTAATCTTTTCTTTATTAGTAAATATCTAACATTTTATTTATCTATTAATTCTAATAATTATTTCTTCAAGATTTTATTAGACTTTATAGATAGGAAAGCCTTTTCAATATAGTATTAAGTATTTAAAATAATATACTATATTGAAGACTTATTCTAGGGTTTTATTTTTAAAGATAAAGATAAAGAGATAACTGTTATATTTACTTTTGATTACTATTACTTAATATGATATATTATATATAAGAGAGTAGTTAAAGAGATTTTAAGTAACTTGATAATAGAGTTACGAAGTATAATACTTAGATATTTATCAAGAAATAGCTTATTAAATATAAATTATTATATGAAATTTATATTTCAAATAAGTTATTAGTTTAATTTTTACTGCCTAAGTATAAGTAATAATCTTAATAAAAGTATTAGGTTGTAAATAGCTTAATTATAAGTATTAAAGATATACTGAGTTTTTTTATTTATATAGAAGTTTTCTTAAGGGATGAAAGTTTATTTGAAATATATAAGGGCTAATAATATATATAGTATTAAATAGAATTATATTAGAATAAGTAGAAATAGGAGTATATTTAAAGAAAACTAGATTTATCTTATGGAGAAAGTTGTATATAATAATTATTTTTCTCTTTTTTAAAATAAATTATATAGTTAAGACTAGAATATTAGATATCTTTCTTTTAGAATAATATTTTTGAAATAAGATTTAAATAAAAATTTTTAATATAATAGATATCTTTTAGGATTTAGTCTATCTTTATTCTATTTGGGCTATTTAGAATAGCTTTTAGTATATAGTATTCTTTCTTAAAAATAGGGAAAGATATAATATTACTTTTAACCTAAGTGCTTACTATTGAAATTCTATGAGAATTAAGCTTTAGAAGGTTTTTAATTAATAAAGTAAGTAGTATTATAGTTATCTATAATTGTATTATTATTAAATAAGTAGTATAAAGAGATAGGAATAATAAATATCCTGAATAACTTAAGGTTTATATAATAGGACTTTTTTAGAAGGAAGGAGTTAATAATAGCTATTATATTAGAAAGATATTATAAGGTAGGTTGAAATTAACTACTTTATCTATAGTTTTTATTACATTTATTTTTCTTCCCTTTTTATTATTTTTATATAGGACTTTTAGCTAACTAATTTAAATTAAGTATATATAAAAGTTACTAAAGTAGTCTTTATTTAAATAGTTTTAGATAAGAATCCTCTTACTATTTAAAATATATTTACTATATTAGTCTAGATTGTTTCTTAGAATAATTTTGAAGTATTTATAACTAAAAGGAGATTACAAGTAATTAAATATATCATAAAGATATAATTTAGATGACTTTATTTAACTTACTTCTTATAGAATAAATATAGAATCTGTAGCTAATTACCTTATAGGAATCATATATACCCCTTATTTAGTATAAGACTTTCCTAAGAAACTCTTAAAATCAATAATATTAGAAAAGACCTTTCTATATTCCTAGAGGGAGTAAATGTTAATATTTATATATTTATCTATAGTAATCTAATTAAATAAGATATTTACTTAATCTAAGGTAAAATAGGCTTTTAGAGTAATTAGGAAATTCTCTATTATTAGAATGTTGGTAATCTTGGGGATATTATATTAAGTAGTATAAAAATAGGTATTATTCTCATTATTATATTAGATAAATCTATTATTTAAAGTTCTTATTTAGGTAAGAATTAAGTTACATTTCTTTCTAATTACTATTAAGATATTAGATTCTAATAGGGTAAGATAGTATTTAAAGTTATTAATAAGGCTATAGAGAGAAGTATTATTTATAAAGAGCTATTTAGAATATATTATCTAAAGTAGGCTAATATTAATAGTTATATTAATTCAATATTCTATAGCCTTAAGGCTTTTTCTGATTTTTCTATTCTTAGAAGCTTTAATTATAGAGAAATATATTTTTTTTTATATTTATCCTAGATCCTAAAAGTATTAATTATTATTTTAAAAGTAGGAATAGTTTGAATTAAAGTTACTTAGTAGGTTAAATATAAAGAATTATCTTAAGTAAGTTTATTTTAGAATAATAGTATAGCTTAGGCTATTTGAAAAGATTGATCTTGAATATTTTTATTTTAGATATATTTTCAAGAGAGTATAATTCCTCTTAAGAGTTAAATTTTCTAAGATAAAATCTATTAGGATTAATATACTTCTCAATATCTATTATTTTCATATAATATTTAAAGATCATATATTACTAAGGTTAATTATAATAATTATTACGATAAAATGAGGTTTTGAAGTTTAATAATAAGATTATTTAGAATAATACAATAGATATAACTAATAAATGAGTTAGGAAGTAAAAAGAGATAAGAAGAGGATTGAAAAGTAATATAGATTTAATAGATATAATTTGAATAATAGACTTTAGAAAGTATTGAGAATTAGACTTATAATTATTACAAATTATATTATTAAGCCTATAGAGATAAGGGGGTAATAGTTTATTCATATTAAAAGCTATCTATAGAGTAATACTATTTAATATATAGGTTTATAAGTATATCTTATATAAGAAGTATTCTATATAAGTAGGTTATATGATTTAAGATAGTAGCCTATAGGTATGAAGCTATTATGATAATAATATAATAGCTTAAAACCACTATAGGAAAAAAACTTTCTTATAATTACTACTAATTAGCCTACTAAGTTGAAATCTTATAACTTATAGAAAACTTATTTTTTATTATTATACTTTTTCTTACTAAGCTTTTAGCTGTAAACCTTAATAGTTTTAAGAAAAGTCTATAGTAAAAGAATTAGCTAAATAACTATTATTTATAATATATTATTTATAAGTGAATAGTTAAATAGAATAAATATATTAAATATTAAACTTTTGGTTTAAAGTATTTCTTAGTAGTTCGCTTATTATTTAAATAGTATAACTAAGGGAAACTATATTTATATATACTAATAGTAGATATAATATTACTGAGTATTTATGAATAAAAAGGTTATATGGGTTTTAATTATAACTACTAAGATATTTAATATAGAAGAGTTTAATAGTATATAGTAGTTATATTAAAGGTCTCTGATCTATTTAAAGCTATACATCTCTATAGGACTCTTTAAAAGTAGTTATACTTAGTTGTCGGCTTTTGTCTTATTTACCCTATAGATACTATTAGTTCTAAGGAATGATTTAAATAGAGAAAACCTCCAGTAGTAAATACAGCTAGTTAATATAATTACTAATAAATATAGAAGGTATATTATAAAGGGAAAATATAGGCTTATATCCATTGGAATTACTTCTTTAAAAAATCGTAGTTATATAATACTAATATTAACTAGCTAGTAATACTTATTACTAGCTATTAATAGTTACTAGTTATTAATAGCTAATAGTAGTAGCTAATAGCTAGTAGAAGTTATTATATTTAGTTTATATAATTAGAAAGTATATACCTATTAGTTATAGTTACCTACTATAGGATTTGAATCTACTACTCTTACTATAAAATAGTAAAAGCTAGCCAGACGTTAAACTGCTATGTTAAGTAGGATTTTAATAGTATATAATATTATTAAATAAGTTATTTATATTAGCTAAATATATTACCAACTAGTAGAATTTTAGTAAATAGTAATTAGGGTTAGGTAAAAACTATAACTTGAAATATTAATTATATATATATAATTAAGAAGTAGTTATTAATCTATTAAGAGAAGATTCTTTGTTTAAATATATGAAGTTAGTATTAAAATATATTAAAATCTTAAAAGTTTAGGAAATAGTAGGGTAACTATATAAAGTATATCTATTAGAATAAGATTACTAGATATATAGTTTTTTCCCTATCTTAAATATTAATATAGGAAATAGAATGATATAATAGTGTTAATAATAAAGTTATTTTTTTAAACTAGAAAATAATTATATAAGATAAGAAATAGGAAGGATTATAAAGAAGTAAAGAGATAGAGATAAAAAGACATTTCTTTATAAGAAAGACTAAATAGCCTACAGAATATAATATATAAAAACTTATAATTAATTTAAGTAATATATAAGAAGTTGTTTAGAGATCTGAAAAACTAATTACTTAATATTATAATAAGTAAGATAATCAGTTTAACATTAATACTAAAGATTTAATAATAATACTCTGGAAAAGAAAAGAGAAATAATTCTATTAACTATTTAAATAACTTGAAATATTATTCTGGGAAGTATATCACTAAACTAAGTAATTATGATTTAAGTATTATTCTAAAAAGTATATTCTTAAATTAGAAAACGTTATATATCTTAATAATAATTTAGCTAATGTATATTAAATAATTTAATATTTATATTGAAAACTTAGGTATATTCTTATAAACATATTCTCAGTTCTTCTTCATAGAGACAGTAGAAATAATAAATATCATGAGAATAGTAGAATTTATAAGTATAATAAATACTATAAATATAATAAGTATTAAAACTATAGTAGTTTTATTAATAGTAAGAATTCTTTTCACACTAATAGCTTTTTTAATTAGAATAGCTTTCCTAGAAATAGTAATTGTATAAGTAGTAGATTATTGAATAATAGGTTAATAGCTATTAGATATAGAAGTTATAAGGGTAAATATAATAATCTTACTTATATTAAAGGTGTCTGATCTATTTAAAGTTATATACCTCTTTGGGACCCTTTCAATGAAGCTGTACCTAGTAGTTAGCTTTTAGTTCATAAACTCTATAGATAATACTAAGTCTAAAGAATTATTTAAATGGAAGAAACCTCAAGTAGTAATAATATAATTAGTTAGTATAATAAATAATAAATAGGAAAAGTATAAATCTATTTATTATAGTTATTCTATTAGGATTATAATAGGATTATAATACTAATACTAGCTAGCTAGTAATATTTATTACTAGCTATTAACAGTTACTGGCTCTTAGTAGCTAATAGTACTAGCTAATAACTAGTAATAGTTATTATATTTAGTTTATATAATTAGAAGGTATATACCTACTAGTTGTAGTTGCTTGCTATAGGATTCGAATTTACTATTCTTACCATCAAGTAATAAAAGCTAGCTAGATGTTAAACTATTATATTAAGTGGGAAAATATAACAATAGTTGAATAAATCTTATATTTCTTAATAAGAAGTCTTTTTTAAAAGTATTAGTACTCTTAGGCTTTCTTTTAGCACTAAGTATGATAGTAGCATTACATATAGAGTAATATTAAAAGCTTATTAAGTAAATTTTGGTAAATAAAATATAATTATCTATACTAAATAAAGCTATATTAGTATTACTAGTAATATAGTAGGAGGATTATAAATAGGCTTTTATAAGTTTAGATTCTCTTTTTATTAATATTCTTACTATTATTACTATTAGTAGGTAATAGTAAACTAGAAGTATATATATTATAAAGTATAGTCAAATTGGAGCTATAGGGAATAGGCTAAGTACTAGTAATGATACTAAGATATTTAGATATAGTATAGTTCGAATGAGTAATAAGATAATAAAAGAACTTACGTTTAAATTAGAATAGTTTTATAATAATAAGAGCTTTAGTATTATAAGACATTAAGGAGCAATAAAATAGATTAAGGAAATAAATAAGTTATGATTCTAAAGTAATAGGTATTGAACTAGTAATAGGTAACTAGTAAAAGGTTAAGGGGAATTAACAACTCTCAATCATTAAAGAATAGGTTATTTAGAATAATATCTAAAAATAGTACTAATATTGATATAAATAGTAATAATAATAGGAAGTTCGGATTCTATAAGAAGTAGGGAACTTCGTAGTATTCATATCTAAATAGAATTTATTTTCAGAAAGGTTAACCTTATATTATATAGAGCTTTTAGCTCTATTATACTTAGGCTACTAAGTAGTCTATTTACTAAATACTCTAATATTATAGTTTGAGTAATTTAGAGTGTAAATAATTAAAATAATATAAGCTTAACTATAATAATTGATTCTCTATAATAAATAGAAAATATAGAATTATAAGAATGAAAAGAATACTCAAGCCTTTAAATACTTAAAATAGGTTATTAAGATAAATATAAGTAATAGCTAAATAGCTAGAACTCTAATATCCCCCATTAAAATATATAAGATAAATAAATCTTTTATAGTTTAAAAAGTAATAAAAACTCTAAAACCTATATAGGAAAAATAGAGAGAAATTTTTAAAAGATTAAAGTCTAAAAAACCTAAAACCTAGAAAAGGTTTGAAGGAAAAGACTTCAAAATAAAGTTAAAAGAAATCAAGAAATATCAGAAAAACCTAAAACTAGTAAAGGATTAAAGGAAAAGATTAATCTTTAGAAAATAGACTATTAAGACTATTTCTTTTATAAGAAGGCTGAATATTAAAATTATTCTATAAAATCCTCTTAATAATATTATTAAATTTAACTTAGCCTAAAAGGTTTATTAAAAAATTAGTTATATTATTATTTATATCAATATAATAGAGATTAATCTGATTATCTTAAATAAGATTTCTAATATAGTAATAATAAATATTAATATACTTAGTTTTCTTATAGAATTTAGTATTTTTAGTAAGCTTTTTAACTAATTAATTATCTATAAAGATAATTAGTTTATTAATAATTCTAAATCCTAAAATTCTATTAATAAAACTATAGTTATTATATAAGTAAATAGTTTCTTTAGTAATATCTATTAGAACTATATACTTAGCTTTATAAGTAGATAAAACTACTGTCTTTTTGCTTAGTTGAGCTATAATTTATAATATTATAAAAATCTAGGGAAAACATATATGCTGAAGTAGATTTTCTATTCTTAATATCTCTAGTCTAATTTAAATCTATAAATCTAAATATTTTAAAAAGATTAATATTATCATAAGTATAACTTAATTTGTAATTAGGGGTCTTTTTTAAATAACCCTATATCTTATTAAGAGTAATAAAATGGTTTTTAAAAGGATTTAAAGAAAATTAAGAGTAGGTAGTAATAATTGGAATAATATCTAGTCTAGTTTTTAAGGCTAAATATAATAAAGCTTTTACTTCTTTTTAATATTCTAATATTTCTTCTTTAGTAGTATTATCCTTATTAATAAAGAATTTAGTTTTATTATCTATTAGAGTATTAAAACTATAGATATCTTTTTTATCAAATTTAATAAGAATTTTATTAGTATATTGTTGCAAAGTAGTATATACTATATATATAGCTAAACGCTACTCTACAGCTACAATCTATAGGGTTAAAATACCCCTTAGATTAGATATCCTATATATATCAAAATCAAGTATTTTCAAGCATTTTTACTTCCTTATATATAGTTATAATACTTTTACAATAGTTATAAGCCTAGCTT
The DNA here is from genome assembly GCA_000350065.2 of Colletotrichum orbiculare MAFF 240422. Taxonomy (NCBI): domain Eukaryota; kingdom Fungi; phylum Ascomycota; class Sordariomycetes; order Glomerellales; family Glomerellaceae; genus Colletotrichum; species Colletotrichum orbiculare. Next base: position 873,887 of record AMCV02000012.1, read on the forward strand.
TTTTAGTGTTTTCGGATGCTATACTAGACGACTTCGTCTCCCCTTTAATACTACTAGTTAAACCATGCCATACTGTCTATATGAAATACTTCTTATAGCATGAGGTGTAGCTCTTGAGGAGCCTTTTATTAGCCCTCTTGAGGGGTCTTACGCTATCTCCCCTCTTCTTGAGGCACCTTTGCCTCGTCTCCTCAGGGGGCAGCACTCTTGTGCTATCTCCCCTCTTCTTGAGGTAATGCCTCATGCTGTTGCTTCGTCTCCTCTTGAGGTAATACTTCATGCTGTTGCTTCGTCTCTTTTTGAGGCGCCCTCGCCTCATCTCCTTTTGAGGCGCCTTCGCCTCGTCTCCTTTTGAGGCACCTTCGCCTCGTCTCCTCTCGAGGCATTCTTGCCTTGCCTACTCTCCTCAGGGGGTGGCACTCTCATGCTGTCTCTACTCCTCTCGAGGTAACACCTCATGCTGTTGCCTCATCTCCTCTCAAGGTGCCCTCGCCTCACCTCTTATTAAGGCATTTCATGCTAAGTCTCCCACCCTCCCTCTTTCTTTTTTACTTCGCTTTGCTTTCTACCCTTTAAAGGTCTAATTTTTGAGGTTTTTCCAGACTGTATATATTTTGTATGCGATCTGGGGGGGTAGAGAGAGCTCTAATTCTAATAAGGGCTCCTGGTCTATATAAACTAAAGTATGAAGTAAGATTAATACTTTATATATTAAGTATTAAGGTGTAGAAGGTATCTTTATATTTTAGAAGAGTTTTTTTTTAGGTATCTAGTATCCTAACGCCTTTGTATAAATAACTACTATATAATACCTTTATATTTATATATAAACTTTCGTCTTACTAAGGGGATTTATAGAGGAATCGCCTAGAAATACTACTTATAGTGTGATATTAAAGTAATCTGAAGAAGGTTTAGTGTTAATTTTTACTTAGAATAGTATAGCTATCTTATATTAAGAATATAGCTAGAATATAATAGGAGTATTAGTTTTAACTTATAGTTTTAGAAGTAACTATTCATATAGCTATCCTATACTATAGTTATCTAAAGTCTAAAGGTTACTTTAAATAAATACTAGAGATATTTATAAGAAGTAAAATATTATATTTACTTTATAAGCTTTAGAGAGGTTTGAAAATAAGTATATTATATTACTTCAAATAGATATAAGAGATATTTAAAAGGAGTAATACTAAGCCTTATATTATATAAAGTATAAAATAGTTGTTTATAAGTAGTATAGCTACTTAGGATTATTAATTTTAGCTATAGGCCTTAAGGGCTTGAATGATATTTACTTTATATAGTTATTTAGGAAATATTAATACTTTATAATAGTTATTTAGATATTTCTTTTATAATTTAGAAACCTAGATAAAACTACTAGGAATAGTTTTATTTAGATATAAGATGACATCTTACGCCTGGGGGGGTATATTATAAAGTAGTATATACTATATATATAGCTAAACGCCGCTCTACAGCTACCATCTGTAGGGTTAAAATACCCCTCAGATTAGGTATTCTATATATACCAAAATCAAGTATTTTCAAGCATTTTTGCTTCCTCACATACGCTCTCCTACGGCCGCGATACCTTCGCAACATATATTTAAACTGATTTATTTCTATACTCTTATTCTTATAGTTAATAATTAAATTATTACTTAAAAAGGTATTAAGCTCTCTTAGATCTCAGATTTTTATATCTTTTTTAAGACTACTATAAATATACTCTAAAGTAGTAGAATTATTAGCTCCTAATAGTATATTATCAATATAATATATTAAAATAATTAAATATTTACTTTTATTAAGAGTAATATTAAGTATAACTATTCTTTTATTATAAGGAGATACTTTAAAACTAATCCTATATAAGATAGATTTAAAATGTAAATACTAAAGCTTAGGGCTCTATTTTAACCAATATAAAACCTTATTTCATAAATAAATAAAAGGCTGATTCTTATAGTTGGTACTATAAACTAAACTTTTAGAACCTTTATTATAGATATAGCTAGTAGGTAACTTAATATATATCTTTTATCTACTTTTATATAAATAGATATAGTAGTAATATTATACTGAATTAAAATCCAGCTATAATAAATAGACATAATTATTATATATCTATAACTTTTAGGCCTATAGGTAGTATTAAAAGTTTCTAGATAATTGATATTGAAGTACTAGTTAAAACCTTAAGCAATCTATCTAGCTTTATATATAGGATTACTAGAATTCTAATTATTAGGTTTTATTTTATAAATCTATCTACTTCTTAATATATTAATATTATTGTTTTTAATAAGAGGGATATTAAGTAGTAGTATAATAGTCTGAACTTCTATAGACTTAATAGATTTAACCTCTTTATTTATAGTTTGAATTGAATTATTATTAAATTGAGAATCTATAGCTTTTAGAAAAGTAATTAGTTTGTCTAAAGTATTAACTAATAATATATACTTAGTAGTATAAAAATTGCTATATTTATTAATAAATAAGTTATTATTATAATTATATTAACTATAATTAGTATAAAGAATTAAAGAAGAATAGTCTTTAATTATAAGGAGTATATTCTTTTTATATAAATACTATTTATAGTTTTTTTTAACTTTTAGACTTAAAAAAAGAATGTCTATAGATATAACAGACTTTTTATCAAAATCCTTATTACTATTTATAACTTTATTAACATAAGTTATAGAAAAACTACTTAGTTCTTTATTAGGAGAAAACTCTAAGTTATTATTATTATTATTAATTTTATTGAGAAGAAGAGAATAACTAGTATCTTTAGTAGAATTAAAACTTCTACTAAATTTAATAATAATTAGATTCTAAGAAGAATTATTAGAATTAAATTAGTTAGACTTATTCTTTTTATTAAGTTGATTAAACCTAGTAGTTATAGTATTATTAAAAATAGATAGTCTTTCTTTTTATTAAGAATTAAATTAATTTTCAAGAATATTTATATCTCTAGATTAAATAGTATTATAGGCTTAAATATCCCAAACTAAATAAATATTATAATTATAAGTAATTATAATACCTTTTTTTACTTTTAGATTAAGCTTTTTAGAATACTTCTTTTTAATTGGATCTAAATGATTTTTTTTTAATAATTCTTTCACCCGGATAGTTTAATTGGTTAAAACTTTAATTTCATGCACTAAAAATGGGAATTCGATTTTCCCTTTATAGTAATAGATACTACTCTAAACTTTTATATTACTAATAAAATGTTTCTTTTTATTATTTAACTTATATAGAGTTTTAAATTTAATAGAAGAATAAAGCGTTTTATTATAAATATAAATACAAGTTAAAATAGCTAACTTTTAAAAATATAAAGGTAAACTAGAGTTATAAAGAAGGATTCTAGCTTTATTAATTATAGTTCTTATATTTTTTTGATTGAGCTATTAGGTTTATTAGTATAAGGTAGTCTTATATTATAAATAATATTATCAATAAGATAAATGATTTTTATTCTATTATTAGAGAACTTAAGGCTACTATTTATATTAACTTTTTTAATTCTCTTATTATTATTATTATTATTACTATTAGTTGTATTAGTAAGCTCTTTAAAAGCTAAAGTAACTTCTTTAGAGTTTTTACTTCTTAATAATTTTCCTTAGATAAATCTATTATACTTATTTATAAATAAGATGAAGTATTTATAGTAATTATAAGTTTCTAGTAAAATAGGTCTATATAGATCTGAATTAATATAATTGAAATATTCAAACTTCTTAAAAGTATTTAAATTTCTATTAATTTTATTAGTAAACTTTCTTTTAAAATAAGTTTTATAAGTAAGTAGTTTATTATTTTTTAAATATTTATAACCAATAATATTTTTTATATTTTTAATTAACTTAATAATATTATTAGTATAGCTTATTTTCTTATACTATAGTTTTAAATTGTTAATATTAGTAATATTAGTATAAAGAACTATTTGCCTTAGTTAAATAGGGATTCTAAACTTATAGAAATTATTAATTTTAGTTCTTATAAATAAGAGTTTATTCTACTTGATATTATATAGTATAGGTTTATTAAAGAAGATAGATAATATTCCTATTAAGTTAAGTTTAAACTGACTTAATAGGTTAGTATTTAGTTATAATATATAATAAATATTATATAAAAGATATTTAATATTATTTAAGATAATTTTTAAATCACTTTTTATAGTTAAAGTAATCTCTTTAATATTTCCCTACTCAATAGGTAAAAGAAGTTTTAATAATTAAAAGATTGTAATTTTTAACTATATGAATAATAGCCGTAGTATTAATAAAGAATGAAATGGTTTTAATCTGTTTATTAGAACTCCTGATTTATTAAATCTTTTCTGAGATTAAAGTATATAGAGTCTTTTTAATAAAAGTCTTTTTAAGAAAAAGTTGAATTAGAATTATATTTTTAAACTTAATACTTTCTTCTTTATTCTTATCTTCTTTAGTTTCTTTAATATTAGAATTAAGTTATATAAAATCTTTAGTTATATTACTAGAGATTTCTTTAACTATTTCTTTTTAAATTAAAGTAATATTAATTAATTCTAAGTTCTTATTCTTTTTATCTTTTTTCTTCTTAGAAGACTTAGGAGGATTCTTATTAACTTTAGATTTTATTTAAATAGGAATTTTTTAAAATAAAGATTGAAATAGCTTTCCTTAATATAATTAGTTTTTTTATAATAGTTATAGAAAATACCTTTCTATTTCTTCTAGAATTTCTTAATAATTTTAAGAAAAAACTATTTGATAATTTTATTTTTAAATTTTTTCTTAGCTATAAAATCAATTAAAGAAGTCTAGGTTTTCTTTTTAAACTTATCTAATAGATTAGAGAATAAAGGATTTAACTTATAAGAATCCTTATGAGATTTAAGATTCTAAATAATTAAAATAATAGAATTTTTATAATTTTTATCTAGATTATTTAAAATATAAGTAATAATAATTTGATTAGATAGTTTAATTTTATTATAAGAAGAATTATTAATAAATTCTTTTATCTTATTTAGATATTCTTCTATAAACTTAAAATTACTAAGAATAATATTAAAGAGTTCTTTATAAATAAAAAACTTATTAAAAAAACTAATTAGTTTATAGAATTTTTTTAAATAATTAAATATATTAAAAGTATTAGTATTATTCTTAATAACTCTTAAAGGATTATTTTTATAGTTTAATTATATATAACTAAGAATCTTATTATACTTATTAGTATTATTTCTAGAAATAAACTTAGTTAAATTTATAAAAATGATTTTACTAGGAAGTAAAGCTTTTATATAGATAGATTAAATATTATAATTCTAAGTCTTTTTTAACTTAGAGATAAAGTATAATTTAGAGTTATTTATATTCTTAAATAATAACTTAAGAAAGTAAAGTAGTTATTTAATAAAGAATTAATTAAAATTCTAAAGTAGAATTAAAATACTTAGGGTCTAACTCTAGTAAACTATTATTAACTGAAACATTAATAGTAATATAGCTTAATAGTTAAATAATAGATTAATATTCTTATAACTTATAGTAGTCTAGAGTTTAGATCTTATAAGAGATATTTCTTTATAAAAATTAGAAATAATATAAAATTCTAATCTATAAAGGTTTTAATAGACTTAAGATTCTAATTTATAAAAGTCTTAATAGATCTAAAAGCTAGTTTATAGAAAGTCTTAGTAGACTTAAGAGTTAGTTTATAAAAAGTCTTAATGGACTTAAGAGTTAGTTTATAAAAAGTCTTAATAGACCTAAAGTATAAGAGATCTCTAACTTCTATTATTTAACTATCTCTTTTATTAGTTTAATAATAAGCTTATTATTCTAATTAGTATAATCTCTTTATAGATTTATTTAGTATTAAACTAATTAATTAATAAGAAGAGTTAATTAGTTATTTAAAATAAGTATAAGAAGAATAAGCTATAAAGTTTTATAGAAGTAGTTAAAAGAAGTTTTATATAGATAGATAGATATAGGGAGGTTTAAAGTTAGTTAGTATAGTTTCTAGTATAATCTAAATAGGTATTAATAAGAATATAGATATTAATATTAATAATAAGTATAGATAGAGATATAATATAAAGAGAGAAATTAATATAAAGTTAGACTTATAATTTATTAAATTAATAATAAGTAACTAGTAAAAAGTTAAAAAGAATTAATAACTCTTAATTATTAAAAAACAAGTTATTTAGAATAATATCTAAAAATAGTACTAATATTAATATAAATAGTAATAATAATAAGAAGTTCGGGTTCTATAAGAAGTAGGAAACTTCGTAGTATTAATATCTAAATAGAGTTTATTTTTAGAAAGGTTAACCTTATATTATATGAAGCTTTCGGCTCTGTTATACTCGGGCTACTAAGTAGTCTGTTTATTAAATATTCTAATATTATAATTTGATCAATTTAGAATATAAACAATTAAAGTAGTATAATTTTAACTCTAATAATTAATTTTCTATAATAAATAGAAAACATAGGGTTATAAAAGTAAAAGAGAATACTTAAGTCTTTGAATACTTAAAATAGGTTATTAGGATAAATATGAGTAATAGCTAAATAGCTAGAACTCTAACAATAGAAAAATCACTATTATAGAAATAAGTAAACTATATGATAGATACTAAGATACTTCTTTTTAAAAGATATAGAATATCAAGTTATTTAATTAATAAATACTAATAATAAAGTAGGTATTTAGTAAATATACAGTAGTATAATATATAATGTTTGAAATTGATAAATTAATAATATTTCTTAGAAGAGAAGATATTCTAAATTATACTTTGTTTTTTAATATTAATAAAGAAGTTGTAAATAATACTACTTAATACTACTATTGTACTATGATTCTAGTAAAAATACAAAGTAGTTTATTCTTATATTTGATAGTTAGAGTAATCTACTTGAATATTTAGTAAAGAATAATAGCTTAATTCCAGGTTGGCTAAGTAGTATTATTTGGTTTAAATGGAACCTAAAAGAAATTAATATTAATAGTAAATATATAGTAGAAAGATAATTTATATTATAATGTTTTGTTTTAATAAAAGAAATATTTTAGTATATAGTTACTAATAAAATACAGTAGTTTTTCTAGATTAAAATAAAGTGAAGATAAATAGTTAAAATAAAATATATAATTCATAAGTTTAAAGTATAAAGACTTTTTATAAGTAGTTTTTTATTATTATAGAGTAATATTTAGAGAATAATAGTAATTATAGTAAAATAAGATATTATTATAGAATATATAGTAGGAGGGACTAATCGCTTGCTCTTTATTATAATTATTAGTAGATATATTACTTTTTAAATTATAACTTTAGTTTTCTTACTTTTATATTAACTACTATAATTAATCTCTAGTTAATTTAAAACTAAATCTTTTATAATTCTAATAATTAATATACTTATTTTATATTAATCTTTTTAATAATAAATAACTAATAATACTTTTTATAATAATTTTATATTTTTATATTCTTATATTTCTATATTTATATACTTTTATACTTTTATACTTTTATACTTTTATACTTTTATACTTTATACTTTAT
>AMCV02000012.1:881710-898181 GCA_000350065.2 Colletotrichum orbiculare MAFF 240422
ATACTTTTATACTTTTATAGCTATATATAATATAAATACTTTAAGATATTTCATTATTACTAATTAGAAGTAGTTTATTCAAATATTTATTATAATCTTAATATTTAGAATCTTAATATTTTTACTAAGTTTTATTTAACTATAAGATAAGACTTTATACTATTTCTATAAACATTCTTTACTATTAATATAAACTAAGTTATAATTTCTATATATAATAAGATTGAACCTTTTAATTAGTTTGATTACTTCTATTCTATACTTAGAATAGTATTTAAGCTTGTCACTTTATCCAGAGATTTAACTATACGTTTTACCTAATAGTAACATTTATATTAATACTAGCTTATAACTAATTAAAATAATAATAAAACAACTTATCATTATACATTATTATACCTCTAATTCTAACATTCAACTTAATAGTAATAGAAGACTTTATTATAATTATTAGAGAGAAGTTTATAAAAACTAAAGCTTAATATATATATTTAAAAGTAATAACTGAAGTTATAAAGTTAAGAACTTTATAAACTTCTTAAAAATAGAGTACAATACTAACAGTTAAATATTCTATAATCTATTGATCTTCTATAACTATACTTTAGTAATGAAATTAAAATCTCCTCAAAGTCTATATAACCATCTATAAGAATATAATTATAAAATAAATATAGAAATATTTAGTTATAACTATTATAACTAAAACTATTCATATATTAAACTAAGATATGATAAAATCATTCTAAATATTATAGGTAATAAGCAATCTATAGATATTTAAAAGAAAATTATTTAACTATCCTAAAAGCTATCATATTAAACTAGTAATATTAGAAACTAAGTATTACCTAGATAGCATTTTAATAGTAATATCTTATTGAAATACTAATTATTAGATATTTTAAAATATTATAATAATATAATTATAGGAATTTTAAAGGGAGGGGCTGATGGCTCGCTCTCTACTACGACTATTAGTAGATATATTACCCCCTAAAGTACAACTTTAGCCCTCCCACCCCTACTAACTACTACAGCTAGCCTCTAGTTAATCTAGAGCTAAACCTCTTATAGCTATAGTAGTTAGTATACCTATCTTATATGAACCTTGTTAATAACAAATAACTAATAACTCTTTTTATAATAATCTTACGTCTTTATACTTTTATAGCTATTAATATATAATTCAAATATCTTGAGATATTTAATTACTACTAACTATAGGTACCCTATTTAAATATTTATTACAACCTTAATATTTATAACTTTAACATCTCTATTATAGACTAAGTCCTACTTACCCCTAAAATGAGATTTTATATTATTAATATAAAAGCTTTCTCCTACTAATATAAACTAACTTATAATCTCTATATAAGTATAATAGGATTTAGCTTATTCTTATTAGTAAATAATCTTAATATACTAAGTAAGTATAGCTAATATATAAATAATATTTATATAGATATAAATATTTTTAGTATAACTAGATAACTTTTAAAACCCTTATAATTATATTACTATAATATTCTAAAGTATCTAGTAATTAATATTACAATAAGGTATTAATATTAAAATATTATCTAATTAATACTTAGTTTCTAGTATTACTAGCTCGATATAGTAGCTTATAGGATAGTTAGACGATTTTCTTTTAGATATCTATAGGTTACCTATTAATTATAGTATTTAGAATGATTTTATTGAAGCCTGGTTTAATATATTAATAGTTTTAATCATAATAGTTATAACTAGATATTTCTAGATTTACTCTATAATATTCTTTTTATAAATAACTATATAGATTTCAAGGAAATTTTAGTTCTATTGTGAAAATATAGTTATAGAAGAATAATAGATTATAAAACGCCTGGCTTTTATAAGTACTTTATTTTATTCTATTTTTAAGAAGTTTACAAAAGTTCTTAATACTATAACCTCAGTAGTTACTTTTAGCTATATATATTAAGCCTTAGTTTTAATAAAACTTTCGCTAATTATTACTATAAAGTCTTCTATTACTATAGAGTTAAATATTAAAACTAGGAATATAATTATTTATAATAATAGGTAATTTTATTGCTATTTTAACCCCCGCTTGATGTAGTAGTTCAACGTCTGGCTGGCCTTTATTATTTTATAGTAAGAGTAGTAGGTTTGAATCCTATAGTAGGTAACTATAACTAGTATTCCTACTTTATATAAACTAAGTATAATAATTACTACTAACTATTAGTTCTTATTAATAACTATTAATAGCTAGTAACTATTAATAACTAATAATAGATATTACTAGCTAGCTAGGATTAGTATTATATAACTAATTATAATCCCCTATAGGGTAATTATAATAGATATAGATATATATATACCTTCTATTTATTAGCTATTATATTAACAACCCATATTTACTACCTAAGGTTTCCTCTATTTAAATAGTTCTTTAGAACTAGTAGTATCTATAGGGTAAATAAAACAAGGGCTAATAACTAGGTATAACTATTTTCAAAAAGTCCTAGAGAGGCATATGACTTTAAATAGATCAAAGACCTTTAATATAACTAATTACTATTTTAACTAGTTATAAGCTAGTATTAGTATAAGTACTATTATTAGGTAAAGTTTACAGTTAAATCTATATATAGAGTGTAGAGCTTAGATACCATTCTAAGTATAGAGCAAAAGTAACCAAGTAGAAATTTTAAAATATCTAATTATATTAACAATATCTATATTAATATTAATATTATTTATATATTAGCTATACTTTAGTCACTTTTACTCTATATCTAGAATAATATCTAAGCTCTTTACTTTATACATAGATTCAAATATACATTATACTTACTAATAGTATTTATACTAATACTAACTTATTACTAGTTAAAATAATAATAAAATTACTTATTATTATAAATAATTATATTCCTAGTTCTAATATTTAATTTTATTATAGTAGAAGACTTTTTAGTAATAATATATATAGAGAGAACTTTATAATATATTATATATTTAGCCCCCTACTTAGTAGGTAGCCTTATATAATACCTAGTATTAAATTTCTATAATAAAAAAAACCTAGTAATATACTATAGTTTATATATATCTCTATAAGTAAATATAGTAAAAAGGACCTAGTAGTATAGTGTTTAATTCAAACCTAGTTTTAACCTAGAAATTGTTATACATAATTAGGGGGTAAAATCTAGTATGTATTATGTATAACTAAATATAGCTACACACGCCGCGCGAGGCTCTATTTTAAGTAGTTTGACCTATAGAAATAGTACTAGTACCTGAAGTTTAACTAGTACAAACTCTACTTCTTAAGCGTGTTATTCCTAATATACCCCTCTAGCTTTAAAAGCTCTACTTATAGGCTAGCTTTTTTGAATAATACTAGTTAAACTTTCTATTTATATCTTATAAGAAATTCCTTCTATTCCCCTATCACCCTTATTAAACCTCTACCCCTATAATAAGAAGAATAACACTATTTATAAGTTATTTAGACACTTCTTATTAACTAGAAAACACTTCTAATACTCCTAAGTCTTTTATTTAACCTTATTATTACTATAGTTTAGGATCTATAAATCCTAACTAGCTATTATAGATTTCATCAAAATCTTTAAATACTAGGGGTTTTTTTTAAAGTTTTTCTTCTTACTATAACTTTAAGTAGTTTAACTAATTTATTATATTAATTTAAATAATAAAAGTACTGAATTAGTAACTCTAGAAAAACTTTATAAAGCTATTAGCTATAAGGTTTCCTAAAAGTATATACTTAATCTTAAAGTACCCCTATATAGCTTCTTATTATAACTAGTAATTATAGATATCTATATACTATAGCTTTATATATAGTTATACTATTTTAGTAGTTATAAGGTATATAGTTTGCTAGTTATTATATTAGATTTAGATAGTAGGATGAGGTTTATACGTCTTACTTCTACTAAATATATTCATCATAAGGTTTATTTAGAGTATAATAATAAGGCAGCTAGTAAAAATAACTTCTTAAGTAGTTTAAGATAATACTAAAAACTCTACTTTAATTATTAAAATAATAATAATATCTTATTTATTAGCTTACTATATAATTAAGCTTCTAAAGAGATATATAATATATACTTAAAAGCTTTTTTAATTAGTACTATTATCTATAAAACTAGTATCTATAGTAATTATAAGGCTATTAAATAGATCTCTAATTTTATAGCTAAACTCGAAGTAAAAACTTTTTATTTCGCTAAAATATTATATTATTTATTTAGCTTCTATATAGTAGTTATCTAAGGGGTTTTAGTTAAAATATAATAATCAGCTTACTATATAAATAATATCTAGTCTTATTATAACTATAGTATAATTAATAAAGTTGATATCTTATTAGTAGTATTTAATTTCTACGTAGGAGGCTTGATCGTACTATAGTAAGAACTCTTTAGTTTTCAGAAAGGTTTTAAAGTATTTAATATATTATATATATTTTATAAGACGCTTAAGGAGCTTTTTAATATATACTACTTATAAAAGCTATAGCTATCATACTACTTAATTTCGAATAACCTTAATACTAAGAAATTACTATAAATCTTTACTTCCCTTAAAATAATACTTCTTTTAAAGGTCTACTAATAATATGAATACTTTAGATATATTTTCTAAGGGGAATAAGAATATATAGTTATTAATATAGAAGAAGAAGATAATACGCCTCTTAAGTTAGTAATATAGTTCTCCTATAGTAAGTTTAAAACTAAAATACTTAAAACTAGCTTTTAAATAATATTACTATAAGAAGGGATATTTCTATAAACTATATAGTATTTTATTAAAGTAGTAGATCTTACCTAGTATTTAGTAACCTAATAGTATTTCTATATAAATAATTTTATTAAATACTATATATATAAAAGTATTAACTATATTATATTAGAATAACTTAAGATCAAAACGGTTAGTAATTACTATAAGGGTTCGAAATAATATACCTACTAGAATAGTTATATAAGTCTCATGGTTATCTTATAGCTATTAATTTCTATAAATAACTAGTTAAACCTTAATTTTTAGGAAATACTTATACTTATCGAGCTTATAAGTATAAACTTAGTAGTATTTTAAAACTTTTAAACTTCTTATAAAAATCTTACTAATTTTATTCTAAAAATATAATTTAATATAACTTTTAAGATAAGTTTGTTTAGCTACTATTATAATTTTAATATATAGATAAATAAGTATTATTAAGTAAGATATAAGTAATAGTAATAGTTTCTGCTATAGGATTTTTAGAGTAAGAATTTCTATTTCCTTACGCTTTAAGTATTTTCTAATATCTAATTCGCTTTATAATTAAAGTTTATTATTAGAAGTTATAATATCTATATTTTAGAGTCCTTAAAAAAATTAAACTTTTAGGATCCTTTCTAGTTAACTACTTATACTATTCTATAATTATAAATAGGAGTATTTTAAAGTATTTTAAAATAACTAAAAAGTACTAGTTAAAAAGGTAGTTTTAAATAAAGATCTCTTAGTAACTCTAGTATAATACCTTATTTATCTTTTATATTTAACCCTCTCTGAAGGTACTTAAGCTTTTCGCCCCTTTATAGTCTTATCTATATAAATAAGATTGTAGAAGAATATAGTAGGTAACTCTAGAGGGGTTATTAATACAAATTTTATAGTTTCAAATAATACCTTATAAAACTCCAGAATAACTACTATATAGATATAAAACTTTAAACTATTATAATTATTTCTTATTTTAATATAGATTACTTCATTAAGCTTTTTACTAAGGCTTAAATGAGTAGTTAAACTAACTTTAAGTAGTTCTACTATAATTATCTATTCTTATAATTAGTAAGTAATTTTATCAGAATTAAACTATTTAAAATTATCTTATAGAGAAGCTAAATCCTTATTAAAGAAGAAGGTTTCGTTAAAAGAAATATTACAAATTATTATAACCTTATTTTAAACTAGGTTTTATACTTAATATTAATTAATTAAAGTATAGTTATTTAAAAAGCTGATAAAAGTATACTTCTCAAAGTATATTAAATAGTTATACTTAAGTTTTATATCTATAGTAAGAATAAAGTATTTATAGCTATAGGTATAGAAATAAGCTAAGTCTAGCCTCATAGTATTATCTTTTTAAGCAGTTTTATAAAACCTCTAGTATAGTATTTACTAGCCTAAAAAGTATATTAGTATTTAGTTATAAAGAAATACTACTATTTATAAGGTTTTAAGCTAGAGTTTATAAAATAGTTTATTCTTATATTTTATAATTCTTATATATATCTTAATAACTACTTTAATATGCTTAGTACCTCTATTTTAGTTTTAAGTATAAAGAATAAATAGTTTGAAATATATACCTTAAGAAGTTAGATTATATTTTAGATTTTTATACTTAGGAATCTTATTATTATATTTAAAAACCCTAATATTAATATTATACTAATACTTAAAGAGTATAATAAAGTTCTTAAATATTTTTATAATAATAGTTTTAATATAATTAATAAGATAGAAATCTTAAGAATAATTAGTAGCTCTATTTATAAATATTAGAGTTAAAATATAGTTACTATAGCTTTAGTAATAAGAATAGAAGTTAAAAGTAATATATTCCCTAGGGGTAGTATATAAAGTACTCTTATATTCTATATAGTAGATCTTCTATTTTACTTTACTAATACTATAAATTTTATATACCTTCTAAATAGGCTAGTATTCATTATACTTCAAGTAGCTATTAGTAATACAAATACTTTATATAGCTAAGATAAAGTAGTTAAGAAGCTTTTTACTAAGATACCCTAGCTGCTAGTACTAAAACTATTTATTACTTTTTAAAAGTCTTTAAATAGTATTTATAGTATACTACTAGTAGTAGCAATATCTAGGAGAAAGCTTATACTATACTAACTACACTACTAGTATAGTTAATCTCTTATAAGGTAAGTAGTATTTAAAAACTTACTAGTTATATTAAATATTAATAATTACAATTTTAGAATAATTACTTTTCTATAGTTAAAATAAGTAATTTAACCTAATATCTTATTAATAATTTCATTTTTATAACTATTAAAAAGAAATAAGGTTTATAGCTAGAATAGTATAGAAAGCAATATTATATAAGTATAGTTTGACTTTTTTATTTTTACTTATTATAATAAAGATCTCAGTATCTCTATAGCTCTCAATAAGTATAAGTTTTATATTATACTAAATATAATTTCTTATAAGAACCCCTTAAAAAGTTATAAAATACTTTATATTTCAAAAGATATAAATTAAAACACTTAAATTAAAGATAAAAAAGTTTTAGAAAGGGTATTACTAAAGTCTTTCTTTATAGTATATTTATTATATAGTATTATAACTACTTTAGCTAGAAAGCTAGCTATATAGTTACTATTACCTAAAAGTCTAAACCTTTTTTGAGAAGTCTAGATCTAAAACTAGTAATTATTCAATCCTCTCTTTAGTTAAAGTATTTAATACTTAGCTTTTATAAGCTAACTAAAAGTATATATAGTAATAATATACTAAAGTATAGCTTAGCCTATACTTTAGAAAATATAGAAACTTATCTAAGTTTTAAAAGTATCTCTTATTACTTTAAGAATTCAAAATAATAGTTAGAACTTCTATAGTAGTATTCAAAATACTATAACTAATCTTACTATATAAGAAAACCTTAAAGAAATATTAGATTATTTTATAATAGTTAAAATAACTTTATCTAGAAGTATAAAGTCTAAGTAACTTCAAATTATAAGTATATAACCTTATATATAAGACTTAATTAATAAGAAAACTAGTAAAATTATAAGGTTATAAACCTAAAGTATTCTAGTAATAGAAAGAGTATAATTAATTACTTAAATTTTATATATAGTATCTTATTATTTCTAAAACTATATTTTAATTATTATTTTTATAGTTAGACGTTTAAATCTAGAAGACTAAAGTATCTTATAGTATATTAAAGTAGTATTTTAGAAATATAAATTATTTATAATACTAAAATAGTTATAAAAACTAGTAACTTATACTACTATATTTTCCTCTATATAGTAATACTAATATTAAAGTATTTTACTTATATACTTAAAAATCTAAATTATTATATAGGATTAGTTTAACTACTTATATTAATACTCTTAAGTTTTTAAAATATAGAAGCTATAGAAAACTATATAAATTTTTAGACCTTTCTCTATAAGGTTTATAATATCTCTTATATAAACCTTTTTAGTAGTATTTATAGAGAATTATTAATCCTCTTTATAGCTTACCCCTATAGGAGTAAAACTTTTAAAAATACCTAATTTAGGCATTTTAATAACCTATTAATACCTCTTAGCTTTTAGAAAGTTACTTAAGAATAATTCTTAAAAGAATTCTAAAAAGAAGCTTTAGTAAGTAGTTACTTTAAAATTAAAATAGTCTTATAAATTATAAACTTTAGTTTCTACTTAAAAAATATTATATTAAGTTAACTACTAATTAGCTTTTTTAAAGACTAAAAGAAAGGTATTTTTAGTAGATATCTTAATATTTAAAATATATTAAATTGTTATAATATATATATTTAGCCTAGTAGCTCTTTAGTATTATAAGACTCTTAATTATTATATATAATTAAGAAGTAAAATCTAGTGTATATTATATATAACTAAACATAGCTATATATACTACGCGAAACTCTATTTCAAGCAGTTTAAATAGGGCGAGGCCTGTAGAGATAGTACTAGCACCCGAGGTTTAGCCGGTACAAACTCTGCCTCTCGAGCGCGTTATTCCTAATAGAAATCAGCATAAGCCGCATAATAGTTTCTATACAGCAGTACTTACAATATTGACTCATACTAGTAACAACACTACTAGTATACTTTAATAATACTAGCCTTATAGATAAAAGAGAGTAATAGAAGACTAGCCTTCTCTTCATCCTTAGAATACAAATCAACAGCTATCTTCAACATATTTAAATTAATAGCTATCTCTATAATAATACTACTACTACTAATAATAATAATAATAATAAGAATATAAACTACCCCTAGCTACTATTACTATATTTAACTCTTATAACTTCAATATAAATATCAATCTTATTAAAGCTATTAATAATTATAAGAATTATAGCTATTTTTATAAGAGATTAAATAAGCTAGTATTATATAAAAGCAACTTTATCACTCTTTCTAATTTTTTTAAAATAGCTATAATTAAATTTAGCTTTGAAATATTACTAGTAGATGAAGCTATTAGTATAGCTAAGAAGTATAAGATTAAAAGAATAAAAAAGAATCTAACACTTAAAAGTAGGATATTTAGTAATAATTCTAAATACTTTAAATATATATTAGAAGTAGCTTATTAGGTATCTAAAAAAGTATATCTATTGAAATCTACTTATAGTAATTATTAACTAATAGTTAGGAAGGCTTAAAATAGTATTATTAAGTAAGATAACCTAAGGTTAGAGATGTTATACTATTATATGCTATCGATATAATATTATTGCAATTTGAAGATCTAAAGTAACTATAGCTATAATAGTTAGTATAAGGTGGGTTGGAGTATAGGTCCTAGCTGGATGCCAAATATTCTCTATATAAAGCAAAAAGCTTAGAGAGAACCTTATTTAAACTAAAGTTTAATAAATATAGCTAAAAGTAACTACTAAGGTTATAAAGTTAAGAATCTTTTCAAACCTTTTAAACATAGGGTAAAATAAAATACTAAAGGCTAGATATTCTATAATCTATTATTCTTCTATATTTCTACTTTCATGATAAAATTAAAATCTCCTTACAATTTATATAACTATTTATAAAAAGAGTCCTATAGAATAAATATAGAAGAATCTAACTATAGTTATTATAACTGAAGCTATTATTTTATTAGAATAAACTTCAACAAAGTTATTCTAAATGTTATGATTAATAAGTAATCTATAGATATTTAAAAGAATATTTTCTAGTTAATATATATCTTATTATACTAAACTAAGAATATTAGAGACTAGGTATTAATTAGATAAGATTTTAATATTAATATACTATTATAATACTATTATAATACCAATTTTTAGATATTTTGGTATATTATAGTAATATAATTATAGGAATCTTAAAAGCTATCTATTTATATTAGAAGTATTTATATTTATATAAGTATCATTTATATATTAGTTAAATTTATTTAATATATAAAGATTATCTATCAATAAGAATAGGCTAAGTCTTATTATACTTATATAGAAATTATAAGTTATCTTATATAAATAGTAGAAAGCTTTCATATCAGTAGTATAAAATCTTATTTTAGGGGTAGGTAGGGTTTAACAAGGATATTAAGGTTATAGTAGTTATGTTAAAGGTCTTTAATCTATTTAAAGTTATATGCCTCTTGGGAACTTTTTAAAAGAAGTTATACCTAGTAGTTAGCTCTTATCTTATAAACCCTATAGATAATACTAAGGCTAAGAAAGTATTTAAATAG
Source organism: Colletotrichum orbiculare MAFF 240422 (assembly GCA_000350065.2). Taxonomy (NCBI): domain Eukaryota; kingdom Fungi; phylum Ascomycota; class Sordariomycetes; order Glomerellales; family Glomerellaceae; genus Colletotrichum; species Colletotrichum orbiculare. The sequence continues at coordinate 892,268 of AMCV02000012.1, forward strand.
AAAAAACCTTAAGTAGTAATAATATAGTTAACTAATATAATTACTTATAAATGCAGAAGATATATTATAAAGAGAAAATATAGGCTTATATCTATTATAATTGCTTCTTTAAAAGATTGCAATTAAATAATATTGATACTAATTAGCTAGTAATACTTACTATTAGCTATTAATAGTCACTAGTTATTAATAGCTACTAATAAGAGCTAATAGCTAGTAGTAGTTGCTATATATAATTTATAAAACTAGAAGGCATATAACTACTAGTTGTAATTACCTACTATAAGATTTAAACCTATTACTCTTATTATGAAATAGTAAAGACTAGCTAGAGATTAAACTACTACATAAAGCAGGAAGTATATTAAGGTTATAGATATTATAGTTATAATCAATATTCAAATAGAACACTTATAGTTAGTAGTAAAAAATATCTTGAGATATTTAAATTATATATAATTATAAGAGTATAAAAGTATAAAAGCATAAGGTTGTTATAGAAGGAGTTACTAGTTATTTATTATTAAAAAGGTTGATATAAAGTAAATATACTAGCTATTATAACTATAAGGGGTTTAGCTTTAGATTAGCTAGCGGCTAGTTATAGTAGTTAATAGGAGGGTAGAAGGGCTAAAGTTATACTTTAGGGGGCAATATATCTACTAATAGTTATAGTAGAAAGCAAGCCATCAGCCCCTTTATATTAGCTATACTTAATATATTAAGATTATTTATTAATAAGAATAAACTAAGTCTTATTATATTTATAAGAAGATTATAAGTTAGTTTAGATTAATGATAGAGAGTCTTTCTATTAATAAAAAGAAGTTTTATCTTAGAGATAGATAGAGTTTAGTTTATAATAGAAATATCAAAATTATAAATATCAAAATTATGATGGATATTCAAATAAAATACTTATAGTTAGTAGTAATTGAATATCTCAAAATATTTAAATTATATATTAATAGCTACAAAAGTTCAAAAGTATAAGAGTATAAAGTTATTATAGAAGGAGTTATTAATTATTTATTATTTATAAACAGTTAATATAGAATATATATATTAACTATAACTATAAGGGGTTCAGTTTTAGATTAACTTGAAGCTAGTTATAATGATTAGTAGGAGGGTAGGAAAGCTAAAGTTATACTTCAGGGGGTAATATATCTACTAATAGTTATAATAGAGAGCAAGCTATAGCTCCTCTCCTTATGTTTCTTGATAAATAATCTTGATATATTAATTTAGTATAGCTAATATATACATAATACTTATATAGATATAGATATTCTTAATATAACTAGATAATTTTTAAATTGTTTATAATTATATTATCATAATATTCTAAAGTATTTAGTAATGAGTATTATGATAAGGTAATCATATTAGAGTATTATCTAATTGATATTTAGTTTCTAATACTATCAGCTTAGTATAATAATTTGTAGGATAACTAGATAACCTTCTTTTGAATAATTGTAAGTTGTTTATTAGTTATAGTATTCACTTTTATCAAGACCTAATTTAATATATTATTAGTTTTAATTATCATAGTTATAACTAGATACTTCTATATTTATCTTATAGTTACTTTTATAAATAGTTATATAGACTTTAAGGAGACTTTAGTTCTATTATAGAAACTATAGAAGAATAATAGATTATAGAATACTTAGCTCTTAGTATTTTACTGATTTCTATTCTTAAGAAGTTTATAAAAATCCTTCACTTTATGTTTTTAGTAGTTATTTTTAGCTATATATATCAAACTTAAATTTTAATAAAACTTTCCCTCCGTTGTTATTGCAGTGCACGCGTGAGTCGTCGTCCCTATCGGCAACCCTTACTACTATGAAGACTGGCTTACCCCTTTGGGATTTTGACTTTGCAGGGCTATCGGCGCTACTGTTCTATAAAGTCTTCTGTTATTATAAAGTTAAATGTTAGAACTAGGCGTATGATTATCTATAATAATAAATAGTTTTATTACTATTATAACTAGTTATAAGTTAGTATTAGTATAAATACTATTATTAGGTAACCGTTATACTCAAATCTATATATAAAGTAAAGAGTTTAGATAATATTATATATACAAAGTAAAAGTAACTAAATAGAATATATCGTATATAAGTAATAATAAACATAGAAAAGAGAAGAAAGAAAAATAATAAGTTAAATAAAATTAGTAAGATGATATAGAGAGGTATTCGAAGTATAAAAATAGTAAAAATAAAAGATTAGAAAGTAATAGGATATATATAGAAGAAATAGATAATATTATAAGCTATACTTAGTTATTAGGTATAGGCTAAACCTATATATCTCCTACCTACCCAGGAGGGGGGGATTTAATAGGAGCTAGATAGACTATTCTTAGTATATATATACTTAATAGAGCTACTTGGTCAATATGATAAGAGTAGTCTTCTAAGCTATATATATATTATATAAAATGCATTATTAGGCTGGAATATACCATTCGTTTAATATAGCTATTCTATTAATATATCTAGTTACAAACACTATATTAATATATTATTTTTATTATAATTAGAATATTTATATTATATAGATTATATGCTATATAAGTGTATAATATCTAAATACTTATAGTCTTCTCTGGAAGGGAGTAGTCTAGTAAAATTGCTAATTTATATAAATCTCTATATATAGTTGATTATATTATAATTATATAATATTATCTTCATATGAGAATTTCTATTAGTAGAAGTTAGTTATATTAGTGAAATTACTATATCGAACTAATGATTCTATTAAGAATAATCCACTGCTAAACTAGTAGTAATATATTTGAAATAGCTTGGTATCTAATTGTTATATAAATATATAATTATTCTAGTTGTAAACATAGGTTAATTAATTGAAAATATTATTTTTGTTAATATAATACTTCTCTAAATTTCACTAGTAATAGGTTATTATAGTCAATCAAGTAGTAGTAAGATTTCAATTATAGTACTAGAATAATAGTAGGATATTACTGATTTTATAGTAAGTATTAATAGTATTTGTAAGAATACTATTAAATTAACCTTATTAGTATAATTATTTGATAATCAATCTTTTAACATTATTAAAAGGCCTTTTATATTTAAATTAAGAGATAATTTAACCTTTATATAAAAACCTTTTAAGTTAGTAAGAACTATCTCGCTATTTACTTTTGTATCCCGAGATTTTAATTCGATTAAGGTGATTATTATATTACTTTATATAATTACTTTAATTATTATAGATATTTTCTATTAAAACTCTATTTTGAGATATTTAGGAAATTCTAATATAATTCTTTTATATCTATAATCCTATTATACTTTTTTAGTTATTTATAATTCTTTATATCTTACTATAGGTGAGGCTAGTAGCTTACTCTCTATTATAACTATTAGTAGATATATTACCTCCTAAAGTATAACTTTAGCCTTCCTACCCCCCTACTAACTATTACAACTAGCCTCTAGTTAATCTAAAGCTAAACCCCTTATAACTATAGCTAGTATATCTACTCTATATTAATTCTTTGAATAATAAATAACTAATAACTCCTTCTATAATAACTTTATATTCTTATACCCTTATAATTATATATAATTTAACTATCTCGAGATATTTAATTATTACTAACTATAGGCACTCTATTTAAATATTTATTATAACTTCAATATTTACAACCTTAATATCCCTATTAAGCTCCATTTATCTTTTAGATAAAACTTTATACTATTAATATAAAAGTTCTTGTTAGTTTATCTAGAGAGTAATATATACTATATCTAATCTTGCCGTATAGGTATAAAGTAGTATTCTAGTTATTTATTATTATTATTCTTATATTATGTAGCGCATAGCACTATATAAAACTTTAGATCTATAGTATAGTAATTACTTACTAATTACTATATATTTAGCTATAGCTAGTATTAGATATTTAGTACCTATTACTAATAAGGTGCAGAAAGCATATTACTATATATATAGTAATACGTATAATTAATATATACTTTATAGTATAGTATAACTAATACTAGTGGTTTTTTTTAACTATATATCTTATTATCTATCTATTTATATAAAAAATAGTACTTTTAGCAATCTATATTTTTTGCCTTAATAATATTTAAATACTTATTTATTTATTCTACTTAAGTTATCTATCCTTCTATTTAAATAGCTATATAGTTTGAATTAATATATCTCTTAAAAGTATAGTTTAATATGCCTTTTATAAGAATATTAGTAATATTGGTATTTCTATTAATTTATTATACTTTATAGAACTTATAGTATTTATATTACTATTTTAATATTTTAATATTAATTATAAAGTACTTTTCTTTAGTAGTATTAAATTCTGTGAGGTATTTATTGAATAAGTATAAGTTAGTATATATAATAGTTAGAGTCTAAAGGAGTTTTTAATATTAAAAGATTTTTTAAGTAATATTATTATGAAATAAATACAGTCTATACTAATTACTAAAGTATAAATCTCTAAAGTAAGTATACTTCTAGTAATTGTTTTATTTTTAATAGAGAAATAGTATACAAAGTTGGTATAGAAATTAAATTAGTTATTATTAGTAGTAGTTTCTTAACTTAAGATTATTAAAAATTTTAATTAAAATAAGAAGTTAGTATTATTAGTAATAGAGCTATGAATAAAAATATCAAGATATATTTTAGAGAAGTTAAATAGTATAAAGTTAAAGTTATAATTAAAATACTTAATTTGCTACTTAAGACATTTATTAATTATAGTAATATTATTACCTAAGGGCTATTAATCTTATATTATATAGGAGAAATTAAATAATATTTTAAATTCATATATTAAGATAAAGTATATTTTATATATATATTATTTGATATATACTTTTTAAATACTTCAAATAATATATACATATATTAATAAGAATAAGCTTTTACTTTTAGTATTTCTAATGTAAATAGAAGGTATTACTATTGGTTTATAACTAGTAAACGTTATAATCAATCGATTATATAAATAGTATATAACTAGTTGTCTCTATTCGTAATATCTATATCTAGATTATAGTATATATATATATATACTATATACTATAGGGATAAATCTATATAATTATCCTTTTATTCTTATTAGTCTAAATAAGTAAGTCGACTACTTAGTTATTTATTATTATAGTTTTAGCTACCTTAGTACTATATTTAACCTAATACTAGTAGTACTCTCTTTTATAACTAAAGTATATAAAATACTAATAGTAGTATAAAACGTAAAAGTAGTATAAAATATAAAGGTAGTATAAAATATAAAAGTAGTATAAAATACAAAAGTAGTATAAAACGCAAAATTAGTAGAAAAATTGCCTCTAGTTACATAAGTTCTTTTAATTACACTAAAAACTATAAAAATACTATAAATAGTATTTCTCTATACAAATACGCTTTTTATTTAATACTATATTAGATACTTTAAGTTCTTATTATAATATATTTCTCTCTCTTTTTATTACTTTTTTCTTATTATTTTATATACTTTTTTTTTACTCTTATCCCTTCTTCTTATTACTATTAGTAGTTCTTATAACCTACCCCTCTATCTATATTATTACTTTATTTATTATTATAAACTTTGTAAAGATTTAATTATTAGATCTCTTAGTTATACTATTTATAAAGTTATATTTACTATTAATCTAATAGATCTTAAAGATCTCTCTTTATTTCTATAATTATTAGCATATTATAATATTAATTATAAAATACTTCTCTTTAGTAATATTTAACTTAATAAAATATTTATAAAAGAAATAGGAGTTAGTATAAATTACTATTAATACTATTAATATCTTTGGGTATTTAATTATTTATTTAAAAATAGTAGAAATTATATACTTTATATTAA
>AMCV02000012.1:903229-917821 GCA_000350065.2 Colletotrichum orbiculare MAFF 240422
CTTTCTACTATTACATTAGAGAATATTTAGCCTTTATATAACTATTTGAATCATATTAAAATAAACGTTATAAATAGTTTAAAAGATAATATTTTAAGATTATCTTATAAAATAAATAAAATAGATATTCTTTCTATTTGTAAAATCTATATTAAAAGAAGTTTTACTAATAATATTGATAAAGATAATGAAGAATAGAAATAAAATCTTCAATATTTAGATTATATTAATTCAGATTTATATAGACCTATAATTCTTATAATATATAATAGATTTAATAGATTTATTCTATTTATTAATAAATTAACTAAATTTACTTAAAGACTTTTATTAAAAACCAAATCAGCTAGTTTATTATAAGATATATTAATTTAGATTAAGTAAGAAATCTAAATAATAGAAAATCTACTTCTTCTTATATTTTCTATTTAGAAAGAAATAGTAATATTATAAGTTATTCTACTACAAAACAAAAAGTAGTAGTTTTATCTATTTATAAAGTTAAATATTGAAATAGACGCCAGCCACTTAAACTAGAATAACTAAAATAAATAAATAAAACAACCTCCCCTAAACCCAATCCTACAGTAATAGAAAATAAGGGGAAAAATCTAGAAAAACATATTAAATAAAAAGCGCCATATTCACAGATCTATAGTATAAAAAGCACCTTAATTATAAAAGTAGTATTCTGAAATCTAAAGGGTAGAGTAATATATGAATTATATATCTCCTACTACTATTTAGAAGATGAATATTATTAATATAAACCTATAGTTTGTATATATATACTATTTATATAATAAAAAAAGCCTTAAGCTTAGGCTTATTATAATCCTCCCTTTAGACTTACTAGAAGCTTTATATAATAAGTCTAACTAGAAGAAAATCTATCTATACTACTACAATTATTACTAGTCTAACTACTTAAGTTCTTCCCTATCCCTAATTTTATCTCTACTAATTAGTTTTATCTACTTATTATTTACCTACTAATAATTATTTTAGATTAATTTCTAAATAAATTATAACTAGCTTCCCTATACTAGAAGCTATAAAAATATATAAACTACTAATTTAATAGGAATATTCTACTCAATCTAAACCTAATAATTAACTTACTAGCCTATAAATTACTCTTTTATATAACTAGAAAGACCTATATAGTTATATAAACTAAAGTAGTTAATATAAGGTAGTATATTAACTTAAGAGTATAGAAGTAATACTAGAAGAACTTAGCGAACTAGTATTAGAGGAGTAGGTCTAGGTAGAATATATACTTACTATCTATTTTAGGAGCTTTAGTGTAATATCTATATTAATATTAGGTTGACCTAGTAAGTCTTACTCTATAACATTCTCTAAAACCTAAATATTAACTTTTTTAATCTTACTACTTTTAGTTATTATTAAGATAATTATCTAATTAGTATTTAGCCTTATAAATACCCTCCTGATACTTATAATAAGTTATTATTAAAAATAAGTAAGAAGTAACTTATTGTCTTATAATCCTTATAAGTTTAAATTACTCTCTATATTAATAGGTTCTTATAAATATTATTATAAAGTCTGAAGTATTTATTAATAATTAATATTTAATATAAGACTAAAAGAATCTTATTTTTATACCTATATTACTTATCTATTAAAACTTATAGTAAATTTATAATATTAAATACCTTATCCTAAATAAATACTCTAGATTATTCTACTACTTAAAAGCTATAAGTAAACTAGTTATATTAAAAGTCTATTAGTACTATCTAAATATTAGTTTAAAACAACTTAATTATCTTAGGCGAAGTATTTATACTAATATAGAATTATAATAACTATTCTACTATTTTAATAAAATAGTTATTACTAGAATCTTCCTATATAGAATTAGAATAAGAAATCCTCCTTATTATCTAATTAACTATAAGATTAACCTAATAGATATTACTATTACTAATAAGAAATATAGTAATATTAATTTCCTATAAATTTATTAATAAGTTATTTACTAGTTGCTACTTATACTTAAGTAGGTTACTATTAGCATTATAGTTATTCTTAGTATACTATAGGTTTACTCCCTTAAATATCTAATAAGTAGTAAGGCTACCTTATAGATTTAGATAGAGAAGTATATTAAGTTCTTAAAAGTCTAAATATTCTATTACTTATAGTACGCCTTTAGTATTATAAAAACAGACCCCTTATTTAACTATTTTTTACTATATTATAAGGTCTTATTAATTAATCCTTAAGCTTATACTATAGTAATTTAGGAAATAATTTTATATAGATTCACTATTAAGGTACCAGTCTTCTACTAAAAAAAACGCTTATTATCTAATATTAATTTAAACTTTTTCCTTAGTATTTTAATTATAACTCTTAGTCTATTAGTTTTACTAAAATGAGGCTTTCTATTAAGTCTTTATTTATAAGGGCTAGGAATTAAATAAGGTAACTTTTCTATATTCTAATTCTTTTATATATAGCTTTTTATAAATACTTATAGAAACTTTCTAATTTCAACTTTAAAAAAACCGCTTTAATAAGTAGTATTCTAAATAGTATTAGTAATAATTTTCATAAAAAAATCCAACTTAATAAGTAACTAAAGAGTCTATAAATACTTTACTAAAAGCCTTCTTACTAACTAAGTCTTATTTACTAAAGTAAAATTAGATATTATTTCTAATACTATAGTAGGTAAATACTTTTTTATAATATTAACCTTAAAGTACTAGAGAAAGTTATATTATATTCTGAGTATTTAATTTTTCTTATTAACCTTATTATTATATTAATAATCTACTTCTTATATATCTTATATAGTTCTACTTAATATAAGTATTTCGCTAAATAGTAATAAGCTATAACATTCCTAGGCTAGTTTAGCTTACTAATTACTTATTATATATTTATAGCTATATCTCTTAAATAAAATCTTTATTATAATAAGAACTTATTATATTTAGTTAAAAAATATTAATACTAATACCTACTTAAAGTATTATATAGTTAGCATAATATAAGTTTATTAAATTATTAAATACTATAGCTCTCTTTTACTTCCTCCTATATATAAGTCTATAAATCTCAAAGTATCAATAAACCTCTCCTCCCCATACTTATCAACCTATTATATATTATAATACTACACGCAGTCTTATTATTAGTCTATTAAAAGATTTATCTAGGTTATTATACTATTTCTATATAAAAAGAATAAGAATATAAAGTATTCTTTTATATACTACTAGCTATATTATTTAACTTCTTCTTTAGAATTATTATTTATACCTATATAGTAAACTAGAATATCTACTATATAATCTTATATAGCCTAAATAAAACCTATTAATTAAATCTTTTAAACTAGTACTTCTTATTATTCAATCTAGCTAATAAGATTATACAGCTTAACTAAATATTCTATAAAGTTATCTTAATTTATAGTATAGTTATTTCTAATAACTATAGTTTAGAAATAGCTAAATAAATATTCTACTATTATTAGCTTTTTTAATTTAAACTAGTAAGGAAGTTATTCTTATAAAAATTCAGTATTAATATTAAAGTTTCTAAGCTACTTATTATATATAGCTATATAAAATAGAAGATAGTTATTATAGCCTTCTAAATATACTTAGTAGAACTAGCTCCTGAAAAGTATTATAAGACCTAGATTTATTTTATTCTATAGGTTTAGAAATAGATAAAAAGTCCCTAATTCTATACTTCACTAATGATACTAGTTGTTATTTAAAACATATGAATCGTCAGGAGTAGGAGATTCTATTAGACTTATTATAATACTAAATAGGATCCTTACTAAATAGTATTAAGAAAAAAAAATTACCCAAGTAATAGAAAGAATATTTATAAATTTAAACTATAAAATAAATAATATTTTTTTAGAAAAAATATCTATTAAAATAAAAATCCTATTTAAACTTAAAGAAGCTAGGATATATCTATTAATATATTAAGGAGAGAATTAAAACCTTATTAAAAAGTAAAAATATTTATTTAAATAACCCTAAGCTTATAAATATACTACTCTTAACTAATTTACTTAAGAAGAATAACTAGCTTTTTAGATAAAAGAGTTCTTCTTTTATAACTAGTAGGATTTTTTAGTATTACTTTAGTTATAACTATATATTTATTATAGCTAGAAGTATAAAAATACTTCTTCTAACTTATATTTTACTTATCTTTCTCTTTCCTTTATCTATAACCTACTAGCTATTACTTTACCTTATTTATAATTAATTTCCCCTAATTATAACTTAATATAACTATTTTATTCTAATTAAAAATACTAATACTTCTTATTCTTATAAATTTAGAGAATTTTACTCTTTTTACTTAATCTATAATATTAATTTTCCTATACTAAAAAAAGTAGTAAGTAGTATATACTTATAGGTCTTAATTCCTTCAGCCAAATTAACTATAAGTTACTAGTACCCTTTTTATTTTATTTATAAGCTAATTTATTTACTAAATAATTATTAGTTTTATATTCCTATATATTAATATCCCTTAAAATAAATATTTTAAAATAATACTTATACTATAGCTCTAAACCTATAAGGAGCTTTAGGTTATATAAATAACTTTTTAATATATTCTTATAAGTCTATAAAACTATAAGAAAGTCTATTTATATACTAAAAAGATATTTATACTCTAATAAAAAATCTTTATCTATCAAACTATTACTTATCCTAATAACTAGTAGATCTAAAAGATTATTAATCATCTAGCTACTATATATAACTTCTTTATTTAAAAGTATAGTAATTAGAATATAGTATTTTATAACTATTATAAAAAACATATATATACTACATATAATAATAAAACTAGCTCTTAAGTCTATAAACCTTATTTTAAATATATCTTTTTTCCTAAAACTCCTTATACTAACTACTTTTTCTATAAAACTTAAAAGACTTATAATTTTAATTATATTAAAATCTAGTAATAATAAGGTTATAGTTAGATATATTCTAATAAGAACTATTAGTTAAATAATGAGTATAATAACCTTCTTATTCTTAAGTCTAAAATTCCTTAGAACTTTAAAAAAACCAAGCTATTATTAATAGCTCGCCTTAACTTTAGCTAACTTCTCAATATCATTTTCCTATAATAAAAGATATTATATTATATTCTTAATACTACTTTTATATATACTACTTATCTTTTTATATATAATCCCCTTTTTTAACTACCTTAAGATAAACTATTTTCCTATATCTAGAAAAATATTAAAGCTTAATAAAAAATTAAAACTATAAAATAAAGAACTCTTAGTTAAACTTTAGTTTAATGTAAAAAATACTAAAGTAAAAAAAATAAAGAATATAGAATAGACTTATAAATATAAATAAAACTTTCTTTTATTATACTTTTTATTCTCTATTATATTTTTCTAAATACCTAACCTCCCTACTAAAATAAATAGTTATATAATTTAAAGAAGAAAATAAAATATTCTAGCTATTAAAATTTAGAACTAGCCTTTTTAACTATTTAAAATAATAAAAATAGTAGAATAAAATACTATTTTTTCTAACTTATAATTTCCTTTTTTTTAAACTTAGAAAAATAACTTAGAATCTAAGATTCTAAACCTAGAAGCTAGAAAATTAAATTTCTTTATAAAATATATAATAAAAAGAAAAAAAACAAACAAAACTATCTTTTTAGACCTATAAATATATATTTATATTTCTAAATATTATCTAGAGAAAAATTAGAATCCTAAAGAAGTATTTCTTAATATACTACTTACTTCTCTAAGTTTAACCTAAAGAGATAAATCTTAAATATAGGATCCTTTAGTATTATATTAATAATTTTCTAAATATTTAATAGGTATATTTATTATTAAGTTAAAAGTATATCCTTTCTAATACTATTACTTTCTCCTAAGATTATAGGCTCCTTATAATTTTCTATCTCCTTAGTATTTATAAGCTTACCTTCTATTAAGAAGATTTTTCCTAGTTCTAATTCTAGTTTAGACTTATAAATATCTAGGTCTAATAATTCCTAGTATTTAATAAGTATTTAGATAAATTTCTATAAGTAATTACTACTATAAGTCGAACCTTAAATTTCTTCTTCTAATAAAATTACTAATTTATATAAAGAAGAATCTAATATATATAAAAAGATTTAAAAAAACTCTATCTATTAATATTCTAACTTTTATTCTAATAACTTATTAATTACTTTTTTTATATTATAGATTAATATAAAATTCCTAATTTTAAGCTTTCTATCTTAAAAAATATTAACTTTCTAAATATTAAAGCTTTCTACTACTTTTTAATATTACTTTATAATTATTTTTATAACCTTCTCCTTATTTTTATCTAGTTAAATAAATACCTTTATCTTTAATTATAATTCCTCCTCCTTTATTTATACTAATACTTAATCTAAAACTCTTTATATAAATATTAATATTTTAATTAGTATTATTATTTTATAACTATACTTAAGATAGAAAGAAGTATACTTTATTAATATCTAAACTATTATTCAATCTATAAATAGTACTATAAATAGTAGGAGTTGAAAGTTTTTATTATTATTCCTTACTATTTAGACTAATAAAATATAAATAATAAGTTAATATCTAATTTTAATAATACTATTAGCCTATAAGTTATAAGTAGAAATAACTTACTACTTTATACTATACTTCTTATTAAACTTAATAATATACTACTTATTCTCCAGCCTACTATCTATAATAAATACGCTATAAAGATTATATTAAATAACTACTTCTTCTTATAGGAATTCTATAATAACTTTAGAAATTACCCTATTTAACTACTATATTTCTAGCTATCTAGTAAAAGTATCTCTCATTTTAATAAGATACTATTTACCTACTTTCTGAATATTTAGGTTTATTCTATTAAATAGGTATTTATATAGAATAGTAAAACTATAAAAATTACTTATATACTTAGCTCGGTATAGTTAATAGTCTAAATAATACTTTACTACCTTATATATCTCTTTATATATACCTATCTAGTAGTACTAATTAGACAATTTATAGAAAACTACTTCTTAACTATAATACTTACTCTTATTATATACTATAGTAACAAGTTTCTACTATACTATAAAATTATCTTCTACTTATTAAAGTATTAGCTTATATAATACTACCTATATAAAAAGTAGCTAGTCCTATAGCTAGAATATCAGAATTTTATACTTAAATACTTTAAAATAGTTAGAATTAATATTAAATAGCCTCTTTAGAATTACTAAATAATAAGTAATCTATTAAAATTTATATAACTAGACCTATAAATCACTTAATATAACTACAAGAAGTATTAATTCAGAGTTTATAGTATTACTTATAGAAAGGTTAATATTTATATTAAAGACTTCTTCTATATACTATTTATTACTAAAAGAGTATACTCTATTAAAGAAAGCTTATATATTAGTATCTATAAAAAGATCTATTTATCAATCTAGTTATCTATATCCCTTTCTCTAGCTTTATTATCTCTATTAGATAGCTTAGAAGGCTTTTAAAATAACCTATTAGCTACTAAGTTTACCATACTATTAATATAATAGATTTTAAAATTAAACATCTATATTTAAAATATCTAATAAATAATAAATACTCCTAGAAAGTTTAATACTATACTATTAAGCTAAATTACTAATATTTTTATATCTATCTCTAGTAAGAAATATTAGTTATATAAATAGTTATAAACTTATTTTAAAGCTTTTAGTAACTCTTAAAACTCTTTCTTCTCTATATTATAATTAAATTCTAGGCTTATAAATAATCTACTCTTATAATAAGTAATAGTTTTCTTCTATTCAATAAATTATCCTAAAACTATACTTTAGCTAATTCTATTAGTATTAACTACTAAATAGATCTATCCCCTTTCTTAGCTATAATTAATAGAAATAAATATAGGAGTATTATAAAGTTTATCTTATAACTATTTTATTACTATCTTTTATAGTTCTAACTATTAGAAAGAAATATTTTTTTAAGTAATTTATTAAGAAGGTATATAATAGTAGAATAATCCTTTATCTAAATATAGTGAAATATAATAATACTTAGGAATAATCTAATTTCTAAAATATTATAGTATACTTTCTATTCTTTTATCTTAGTAATTTTAGACTCTTCTAGCTACTAATTATATATCCTATATATATAACTTATAATAATAACTATTTCTTATACCTACTATAATTTAACTACTATAATAATATAACTAGCTAGTTCAATATTTATAAAACCTCTATTAATATTCTGAATATATTTTAGAATATATCTATAAATATTTAGATATTATAGGTTGTCTTTACTATTATATATAATTATTAGCCTTTTTATTATAATATTATCTAGGAATACTTTATAATAATTAGGAATTAAACTATAGAGGATTTTTATTATAATCTATATAAACTAAATAATAGAATTAGTACTTCTTATAAGTAAAATATAATACTTAAGTAGATCTAATAAAGTTATAAAAATAGTTAAATCTTAACTTTTCAAGTTTAAAGGGATCTAATTATATCTTAAGAAAATATTAAGAAGGGATAAAAGCTTATATATACTAAAGTCTTCTAAGAACTTATTAGCTCCTAATAATAACTCTATATCTTAAATTATAATACTATTAATCTTAATAGCTAAATTAATAAATCTCATTTTACTATCTTTCTTCTTAATAAAGAAGAAAAATTTTTAATATATAGTATAACTATACTTAAGAATTCTATTTTAAATACAAATCTTTAATATCTTAATAATATCTTTAATTAGCCCCTTAGAAATTAAAATCAACCTTATTTATTATACCTTATATAAAACTATTTTAATTATCTATAGTAGTATAATTAATTCAAATAGCTTTCTATAATAATTAAAGTTATATACTAGCTTTTATTCTTAAACTTTTAAAACTTCTACTAGAAATTCTTTCTCAAATTTCTACAAATAACTTATTAAATCTATAATCTTATTTAGTTATTTTAGAATAAAATACTTTCTTATATAAATTTTTAAAAACTTTAGTATAATTATATCTATAAATTATCCCTTAGGATTACTCTTAGTAATTTTCTCTATTTCTACTTATACTTTTAGTTTCTATTTAAAATTACCCTTAGGAGTTATCCTATTTGATAAAGTATTATTAATTAGGTTAATTTTTTAATCTTTTATTTTATATAATATATTAATATTCTTAACTAATCTTCTTTATATATCTATTATTATAATATACTTAGAAATCTTCTAGTCTACTAGTATAATATTAAATATTACTACTACCTTACAACTTCTATAATAAGAATTCTTCTAATTCTTCTTCTTTCTTACTAAAACTTACTAAACTAATAGTTTAAATTTATAAAAACTATAAAGATACTTTTTATTATAAGATAAATAGTCTAAATTATATTTCTTAAAAGATATAATAATATAATAAATCTTATAAACCTTTAGCTTAATTACTTAATAAACTAAAATTTCTAAAATCTCCTAAAACTCCTTCTCTAAATTATTAATTACTATAATAACTTCTTTATTATTATCTAGCTATATTTAGACCTCTTTAAATACTTAGTTTTATAACTATAGTATAAAGTCTATAAAATCTAACTTAAAACTAAAAAGTAATATATCTAACTCTTCCTCTTCTTCTTCCTCATACTAACTATCTCTTCTTATAAAAGAATAACTATCTATTAATATAGAGTTATTAGTAAAAACTACTAATTTCCCTCCCCTAAAAGAAGAGATAAACTATACAACTTTTAAATCTAATTAAAACTTCCTATATCTATAATAATATTATAGAACTTTACTATTAAATTAAAAGTATAGAATAATAGCAAAACATTAAACCTATTATTCCTAAACTAAAGTATTCTAACTATCTAGTTTAAAATATAATCTAATATTATTTTTATCTTAATAATAAATAAAACGCTTAAAACCAGAAACTTCATAATATAGCTTTTAAGTATAATAAAGAATCTAATATTAAATATATAGTAATTACCTAACTAGATATCTTCTATTATTATTCTAGTAAAATCCATTATATACCTAATATCTATAATACTATAGAAGCTTAATCTTATTAGAATTATATAGAACTACAAATTAGCTTCCTATACATATTCCTTAGAAATAATATTAATTATTAAATTTATATTAATAATTCCTCAGACTTTAAAGCCTACTAAGTCTACAAATTAAATATTAATCTAGAAATATATTATAATAAAGTTATAGACTATTACTAAAGTCGTTATTATATAGTCCACTATAGATACTACTTCTACTACCAAACCTATTACCTTAATATTAATACTATAACTATATATAATTTAGTTAGATTAAACTTATAAATATATAGCTTTAATACTACTAGGTATCCCTAAAGGTAGGAGTAATATTATTACTTATAGCTAAGTATATTTATAGTTCTAATATTCTATCTATTTTTAAATTACCTAGCTCTACTTTTTAACCTTATTATAGAATACTATAAAATCCTTATCTATAGGAAGGAAAATATCTTATACCTTCTTATTTTCAAAATACCTATCTATAATAATTTTTATATATTTATAACTAACTTAAATATATATAAACTAGTTATAATAAAATAACTTTTTTAAAACTAAGACCTACCTACTAACCTTCTTATAATAAATATAATATATAAAATTCTAGTTCTCTTTACTTAAGGAGATAGTAAAACTAGAAGTTTCTATCTAACTAGTCTTCTTTATACTTAGTAAGTAAATAAACTTTTTAGTATCTAGTAAAATTTCCTTATTATTAAATATAAACTCTATTACCTATATACTTTTAAATACCTATATAAATATAAGCTTATAATAAGTTATAATTAGATCTATAAATATCATAATCTTTAGCTTATATAAGTTATATAATAAATAGTAATTATTAGTTAGTTTTAATTTATCTATAGTTTTAATATCTTCTATTCCTATCCTCCCTATAATTCCTTCTAAAACTTTTCTAACCTCCTCCCTAAGTAACTAGTTAACTATAATAATATCTAAAATAAAATAAATATCTTCTATCTAATTTAACTTCTTCTCTAATATAAACTACTCTTTTCTTAGGATTTTTACTAAAAGTAATACTACTAACTAAACCTAAATAGTTTATTATTTATCTTAAAACTTTATCTTAACAAACTACTATTATACTTAGACCTACTTATACCCCTAGAATAATATTTAAAAATCAGAATATTATATTTAGCTATAAAATACTACTAGTAATCTAATAGGATAGATATAAGATCTCTTAATAATAAATAGTAGAACTATCTTATAATCAAACTACTTATTAATATAACTATCCTATATAATACTACTTTCTACTTTCTCTAAATTTAAATAGATCTTACTAATCTAATAATAGTAATTATTATAATTAAAATAATAAATCCCCTTAAAAATATACTAAGTAAGCTGAAAATAATTAAATCTCTAGTAACTATTTAAACCGTACTAGTAATATATTACAAACTAATTCTATACAAATTAGTCCTAAAAATTATTATAATACTAGAAGCTACCTTAATTCTAAAACCTACTACCTCCACTTTAAAACTACTATCCTCTATAACTAATACTATATTAAACCTATAAATCTATAATATAAACCCTATAATTATTACTATTACCTATATTTATAGTATACAACTCAGCTATTAATCCCTAGATTTTTCTAAAACTATTTATAAACTTATAAAAACCAACCTCTATCTTAATAAGCATTATCTAATTAAATCTTAAATCTTTAAATTAAAACAAAAACTACTTATTATTATTACTAAACTTATCTATAATAATCTAAACTTTCTTAGTAGCTTTTATAGTTTTTAATTAAAAAGCTAAATTAATAAGTATAATTATTAATATAATAAAAACAGATTAACTAATTAACTACTTTAACAAAATTTAATCTCCAGCTTATTAGGATAGTAAATATTTAAAAAAAACCTAAAGTATTTTAACTAATTAAAAAATCTTATAATAAAAATCTCTAGAAATCTCTTTAAAAATTAAGAATAAGAACTAGTATTAAGAAATATAAATAAAATTAGTATTAAGTAAAATAATATCCCTATAGATTCTCACTCTCTCTTAGAAATTATTCATAATAATTAAATAATTAACTACTCCTACTAAATTATCTAAAGCTAAATTAATATTATAACTTATAATACGAAGCTCCTTATTAAAATCATAGCTAACTATAAAGTTAGTAATACTATAGACTCCTATAAAAATATCTCTAGTATCCTTCTAAATATACTTATTAACTACTATAACTTTAATAATATACCTATACTATATATTATAATAAAAAAAGATTTTAGTAACTATCTCATACTCTAGCTTACTAGAAATCTTCAATATAGCCTCATAATTATCTAAAAAATCAGAAATATTATTTCTTATAAACTTAGGAGTATTCTTAAACTAAAAACCTATTTTTATTATTATTAACTAAATTATAATTAGTTTTAAAAATATTATAAATTCTCTTATAATTATTAAATAATTAAGTAAATTATTAGGAATCTATATAAGAAGTATCTAAATATTATAATCTCTTTTATAATTAAATAAAGAAGTATCCCTAGATTTATCAGAAGTAGCTATTATATAAAATTGAATTTTCTTAAAAATTAATCTATTGAATAAAAATCCTACTATAATTAAATAAGAAAGTTTAAAAACTTTCCCCTTATCCTTAATTAACTATTTAATAGTTATTATTACTATTATTATATTTTTAAGTATTTTTCAAGTGCTAATATATTATTATAAAGTAAATCTTTTCTAGTAATATATATAAAAGCAGTTTCTTTAATGAAAACCTATCTTCCTAGTATTCTTCTTTTTAAACCTCTTAAAACACTCAACCTATACTCCTATATAAAATTAAATCTATAAATCTACTTCTCTATCTCTCATACTAATTTTCTCAAAAATTAAACCTACCTTCATTATATCCTAATCTCCTAACTACTTTAATTATAACTTATTATATAATAATTATATATCTTATTATCTCTTTTTATATATCTTCTTCTTTTATTTATAAATAACTTATTTCTTTATTAATTTACCTTTTTTTAAACTATTTTACTACTTCTTAATAAAAACTAGTAAGTTAATCTTACTAGACTTATTAGTCTTATAAGACTCCTTTAAAGTTTTCTATTATATTAAAATAAAATGCTTTTTTACTTTTCTATTATATTATTATAAATTAAAAATACTTATTCTAAGCTAAACTTAAAAGCTTAGCTCTACTTTATGAAAAAAATAGATAAGTTTTTAAATTTCCTATATCACTTTTAAAATCTTTTATATTCCTATTAATTTATAATCTAAATACAGTTATTATTCNTTTATTATTTATTAGTATTAAGTCTATAAATAAGCTTATTATAACTATTTAATATTTAAAAACTTCTATTTATAAATCTTAAGGTTTTTAGTATTATCTAATAAATTAAGATAATAATATTATATTATATCTTCTAATTTCAATCTATCTAAAATAATATAAGAATACCTCCTCATTCTAATCTATAAAAAACTAAAAAAAAATAAATCTCCTTCTAAATACTATTAAAATAAATACTAACTACTTAGGCTAAAACAATTAAAATAAATAAACAAAACAACCTCCCCTAAACCCAATCCTATAGTAATAGAAAATAGGGGGAAAAGTCTAGAAAGATATATCAAATAAAAAACGCTATATTCATAAATCTATAGTATAAAAAACACCTCAATTACAAAAGTAGTACTCTAAAATCTAAAGGGTAGAGTAGTATGTAAATTATATATCTCTTGCTACTATTCAGAAGACGAATACTGTCGATATAGGCTTATAGCCTATATGTACGTACTACTTATATAACAAAAGAAGCCTTAAGCCTAAGCCTATCACAATATATAGCTCTATTAGATACTTATAAAACAACAACTTATTTATATTATAATTATAATTATATAAATTTAAAACTAAGATTATCTAAAGTTAAAAAACCTAAGACTTTTATAGATAATTTAATAGTAAAAAAACTAGCTAAAAATCCTAAATTTTATAAAAAAGTAAAATATATAGATATAAAATATTACTTTATAAGAGATTTTATTAGAAATAAAAATATCTTTATATATTATAAAAATATAGAAGATAATATAGCTAATATTTTAATTAAGCTTTTATGTTTAGTAAAATTTAAGTGAATTGTATCTAAATTTCAAGAAAATATATCTTAAAAGTCTTTCCTTTTTTACTTTTTATAGTTTTAGGTTTTATAATTTTATATAAATTTTTCTCTTTTTACTTTTTATTACTTTTTATAAGTTTATATATAAATAAGCTATATATTAATAAAACATACTCTATAAGAGGATATTAAATTTATTCTAATATATAAAAAACGTCTATTTCTATTATTCTGATAGAAGTAA
>AMCV02000012.1:925205-944086 GCA_000350065.2 Colletotrichum orbiculare MAFF 240422
GGTTTAATATTAGTATTATATCTAATTATTCTTTAGTTATAAGATATACTATAAAATAAGACTTTTAATTTAAATATAGAAAAAAAATCAATCTTATAAATTATAAGATTTAAAATCAGTTAGATCTAATATATTTAAAATTAAAACAATATATTACTAACTATTTAAATAGCAGGGGATTAATATTATTGATAGTAATAATATTACTATTATTTATAATAATAGTAATTTATAATACTTATTAAATATTCTAAAGTTTTATAAACATTATTATAAGTAAAATTAGAATATTACTATAGGAATATATATTTCTATATAATACTAAATTTCTTATAATAGTAGTATAAATACTTATAGATTTCTTATAAATACTTTTGAATATTAATATTTTAAAAATATAACTTAATAAGATTTCTTAATTACTTTTAAAATATAGTTCTATAATTATGGATTGAAGCTCTTAAAAGTTATAAAGGAATTTGAGAATATATATCTTATTATATCTTATAAAGAAGTAGTATAATCTATATTAACTATTTCTCTATTATTATATATATATATATATTAAAGACTAAAGTATAAAGGTTATAATATATAAAATATCTAAATTATTATATATTATTAAAATATTATTAATAATATACTTAGTATATTTATAGTAGATCTTTTTTAGTAGTTTTATATATAATATATATCTATATAATAATATTTAGAAAGAAAGCTAAACTTTCTATAAAATAGAAATATACTCTAAAAGTAAATAGAATATATATAAAGTTATTTAGTTTAGTAGTATTATTAATTACTTTTTATATTATTTGAAGAGGTACTTCTTAGGTAATAGTAAGTATCTTATTATAATAAATATTATATATATAACAGAAAAATATATATTATTACTTAACCTTACTAATATTATTATATCTTTCAATAAGAATAATATAAATTATTAATCCTATTAATTTTATTTTTAATCTAAAGTCTTTAAATTAAAATAGTATATTTATATTAATAGTAATAAAATTAAAAGAACCTTAGTATATAGATTAATTAAGTATACCTAAAAGGCTTCTTATATTATATTTACTAAGAAATTTAATAAACATTAAGTAGCATTAAATACTATTATAATATTAATAATATAGAATATAAAGCGGCTATCAGTATAAATAATATTAATAATAATCTTAAAATTAAAATTAATATTATTATAAATAGTAAAATAAAACTATAAAAAAACTATACTATATATTTAGTATTAGTAATAGTACTTCTTGAATACTTTAAAAGTATAATATTTAATTAGATACCCCGCTTTATTGAAGATATTATAAAAATATATAATAGCTAAATATCTAAAGTAGTAATAGAAGTTCTAAATTTCTATCTCTATAAAATATATAGAAGTAATTACTTTCTCCTTATTGAGGGATATCTATGAATACTCCTATTTTTAAATAACTAATATAATTATCTTATTCTAGTAGAACTAGTTATAGATATTATTAAATATAATATTAAGATAATTAATATTTATAAAGTAGAGTAAGAAAGAAGTATTATAGAATATTATATAAAATATAATAATATTAAGAGATATAAGTATATTAACTATTCTAAATATAATAATTAGAAAGATATTTCTAGAATATATTATTATTAATTCGTTCTATAGGTGTATAAAAATTATAAAAAAGTTAACTATCTCTTTAAATATAGTAAACTAAGAATACCTAGTAATTAAGAAGTTAGTAGTATTTAAGTTAGATAAGATATTCTAACAAATAGTATTTAAATAATAGCTTTTAAATATAAATATAGATATAAAAACTATAGTATTATTTTTCTTAATACTTCTACTACTAGAAATACTATTTTAAGTAAAAGTATAAAGTATTATTATTAAGACGCACTAATAGCCCCCCAGCTAGGCTACTATTTAGTTATTTATAAGAGGGGTATTTAGGCTATAATAGCTAGGATCCTAATGTAAAGAGATAGATTCAAATATATTAATAACCCTATACTTATATTTACCCCCTATATAGATCTATCACTTAGATACTAATATATACTCCTAGTATATTCAAATCTCTACCTATCCTTAGGGGTTCTAACTAATAAGTTATATAGGGGGTATTAGTATAGTAGAAGTAATAATTTCGATATATATAGTATCTATAAAGCTACTATACGAAGGAATAATAAGGGTATCCTAAGAGAAGTATACTAAAAGAGCATTAGTACTATATTAGTATAATAATATAGAGATTTCAGTATATATAGTATTAACAAATTATTACAAGAAATACTAATACAATACTAGTATAGTAGAAATAATAATTTTAACTATATAATATTAATAAGACTATTCTAAAAAGCTACTATTGAAGTTATCTTAAGAAGTATACTAGAGGGGGACTAGTATAACATTAGTATAATAGTATAAAGTTTGAATATATATAATATTAAGGAAGCTACTATAAAAGGCTACTATATTAGAAGCTACCAACATCCAGGCTATTAAGAAACTAAAAGCCTATAGGAGGAATATTAGTATATATAGAAATATAGAGATTTTAATATATAATCCTTATAAGGTTATTATTATAAGGCTACTTATTGAAACTATCACAAGAGATAATTAGAGAAGTATTAATATAATACTAGTATAATAGACAACAAGAGTTCAATATATAACGCCTATAAAGCTATTATAATAAGGCTACTAATAAAGCTACTAAAATACAGTAATTTCAACTATACAGTATTATTAATACTACTATAAAAAGCTATAATGTTAAAATAACTATAAGAAAAATATACTAGAGGGGCATAAGTATAGTAGTAGTATAGCTGAAGTAACAACTTCAATATATATGGTATTAACAAAGCTACTATATAAGGCTATAATTAGGCTATTATAAAAGGTATACTAGAGGGATACTAGCGCAGTACTAGTATAGTAAACAATAAGATTTCAATATATATAGTATTAATAAAACTATTCTATAAGGTTATAATAATGAGACTACTATAAGAAGCTATAGTATTAAAACTATTATGAGATCTAAAGACTATAGGAGCTATAAGAGGGGTACTAATATATATATAGATATATAAGATAAGTAGAAGTTTAAAATTATTAAGAGTTTCAAGTAGTATAAAGGCATTTAAAAGCATACATTATATAACTACAGATAGTTACAAACAAGAATTACTAAGGAGTACTAAGGGTACTTCTAATAAGATAAGTAAGTAGTATACTATAAATATAGTAGATAATATATCCCTATAGCTAGAGGTAAGGAAGAAGTCTTTCTAGTATCTTTATAGCTAAAGTAGTTAGGGGGTAATTAAAATATAACTATAGTTGGAATATATCTAAGGCTAATATTAGCTAGAATTACTAGTATTAGAAAGCTAGATATAAAACTTAAGAGGAACTACTAGGTTCTAACTAAAAGAAAAATACTAGAAAGTTACTACTTCTAATATCGTATAATTAACTATAAGAGCTTTAAAGCTATAAAAGCTTTAAGGCTATAATAGCTCGAGAGATAATATAACTAGAACTTAATTAAAAAGCACACACTTAAAGCTATAAAGATATAAGAAATAAGATAACTAGAGCTTAGTAGAGGGATACTAGATAATACTATAAAAGCTTCAAGGCTATAAGGACATAGCCTCTAAAGAGGGAAATAATAACTACTAGGTGGCTATAAGGCTATAAATACTACAGATAACTATTATACTATCTATAGTATAATAGTTAAAATAGCTATATAATAGCTAATATAGCTAATATAATATAAAGAAAACTATAAACTTTATAATTTCTTAATATAAGGATTACTAGAGGAGTAGTAGAATAATAGTAATATAATATTAATAATAAGAAGCTATAGTAATGAGGGGCTAGAAGTATATAAGAAGCTAGTAATATATAAGAGGTTACATTAATAAGAAGTTACAGCAACAAGAAGTCAGCAATAAGGTTATAATAGTAAGACGTTACAGTAAAGAGGTTAGTAATAAGGAGCTAATAGTATATAAGAGGTATATAAAAAGCTAGTAATATATAAGAAGTTATAACAACAAAAAGTTACCAATAAGGTTATAACAACAAGAAGTTATAATAATAAGAAGTTAATAATAAGGAGCTAGTAGTATATAAGAAGCCTAACAATTAGAAGCTATAATAATAAGAGGCTATACTAATAAGAAGTTATAGTAATAAGAGGTTATAATAATAAGAAGCTACAGTATAAGTTTCAGTAAGAAGGAGATTACTAGAAGAATAGTAGTAATAGCAGCAGTATATAAGAAGCTATAGTAATAAGAAGGTTTAATAATAAGAAGCTAGTAGTATATAAGAAGCTATAGCAACAAAAGGCTAGTAATATATAAGAGACCAGTAGTATATAAAAAGCTATATTAATAAGAATTCTTAGTAATAAAGAGCTAGTCGTATACAAGAAGCTATATTAATAAGAGGTTCTAATAATAAGAGCCAGTAGTATTTAAGAAGCTATATTAATAAGAAGGTTTTAATGATAAGAAGCTATAAGTATAGCTTAAAATAAGATAGGAATTACTAGAAGAATAGTAGTATAGCTATAATACGGTATATAAGAGACTCTATAAATAGTACTACTCTTCTTATTATAGAGATAGAGGTTTAATAAGAATACTAAGGGTCTAAGTTAAATATATAAGAGGTACTAAGGAGCTAGTAAGAAGGCTAGGATATATACTATAGAAATAAAGGGTTTTAAGATCTAGGAATAGCTTTATTATAAACCATAAGACTATGAAGATATAGTTTATAAGGGGGAAGAATATATTAAGGCGTACTAATAGCCCCCTAGTTAGACTACTACTTAGTTATCTATAAAAGGGGTATTTAGGCTATAATAGCTAGGATCCCAGTTTAAAGAGATAGATTCGAATATATCAATAACTTTATACCTATATTTACCCCCTATATAGATTTATCACCTAGATACCAGTATACACTCCTGACAATTATGTAGTTTTAGAAGATTCTTATGATTTTACTTCTATTAAAAATAATAAGGTTTTTACTAAAAGTAATATTAAAAACTATTTAAAAGAAGTAATAGTCTTATCTTTAAAGTTATATTATACTTAGTATTATATAATAGTATTATTAAGTTTATTATCTCAAGGGGAGTTTTTAAAATTATTATTTAGATTATTAATACTTTTATACTCTATAAGGAAGACTTAATATACTATTTTAAAATATACTTTAAGATTAGTATTTAATTTATACTAATTAAAAGAAAAATACTTTTTC
This sequence comes from Colletotrichum orbiculare MAFF 240422, assembly GCA_000350065.2. Classification (NCBI taxonomy): domain Eukaryota; kingdom Fungi; phylum Ascomycota; class Sordariomycetes; order Glomerellales; family Glomerellaceae; genus Colletotrichum; species Colletotrichum orbiculare. The sequence goes on from AMCV02000012.1 coordinate 930,532, forward strand.
TTGAGAATATACCTTATAGACTAGTAATTTATTTTATTATATATATAGTATTTCTTATTTAGATAGCTATATATAGTTATAAGAGAAGAGTAAATTCTATCTAATATAGATAAATACAAATACTATAAGGTAGTATATATAGAATATTAAGTATTTTATAATATAACGTTTTATAAGTATTCTTAAGAAGAGTTATGTATATAATTAATCTAAAACTAATTATTAATTTACTTCTAGTCATTATCTCTACTATTCTAAATATATCATAACTCTTAGATTAATATAGTATTACCTATAGCTAATTTTAATTAGTTATAGAAACTTTAGGATATTACTATAAGACTAAAGAAGGCTAATTAGTATTTAGTTACTTTTGCTCTATACTAAGAATAATATCTAAGCTCTTTACTTTATATATAGATTTAACTATAAACTTTACCTAATAATAGTATTTGTACTAATACTAACTTACAACTAGTTAAAATAGTAATAAAATTACTTATTATTATAAACAATTATACTCCTAGTTCTAATATTCAACCCTATAGTAATAGAAGACTTTAAAGTAATAATTTATATAGAGAAAGTCTTATTAAAAGTGGAACTTAATATATATAGTTAAAAGTAACTACTAAGATTATAAAGTTAAGAATCTTTTTAAACTTTTAAAGAATAGAATAAAATAAAATACTAAAGGTTAGGTATTCTATAACTTATCACTTTTCTATATTTTTATAATAGATTGAAAATCCTTTTAAAATCTATATAGCTATTTATAAGAAGAGAAATATAAAATAAATATAATAATATCTACTTAAGATCCTTATAATTGAGAGTATTAGTTTATTAAATTAAATCTTATTAAAATTATCCTAAAAGTTGTAATTAATAAATAATTTATAGATATTTAAAAAATAATTATCTAGTTATCTTATAAAGTATTATATTGAGCTAAAGATTTTAGAAACTAAGTATTAATTAGAAAATACTTGAATATTCATATATTACTATAATACTAGTCACTAGATATCTTAGAATATTATAATAACATAATTATAAGATTTTTAAAAGTTATTAAGTTATACTAAGAGTATTTATATCTATATAAATATTATTTATATATTAGCTATACTTAATATATCAAGATTATTTACTAATAAGAGTAAGTTAAGTCTTATTGTATTTATATAGAAATTATAAGTTAGTTTGTATTAGTAGTAGAGAACTTTTATATTAGTAATATAAAGTTTCATCTTAGGGGTAAATAGGGCTTAGTAGGGATATTAAAGTTATCGATATTTCAGTTATAATAAATATTTAAATAGAGTATTTATAATTAGTAGTAATTAAATATCTTGAGATATTTGAATTATGTATTAATCGTTATAAAGATGTAAAAGCGTAAGGTTATTAAAGAAGGAGTTATTAGTTATTTATTACTAAAAAGGTTAATATGGGGTAGATATACTAGCTATTATAACTATAAGGGGTTTAGCTCCAGATTAATTAGGGGCTAGTTATAGTAGTTAGTAAGGGGTGAGAAGGCTGAAGTTATACTTCAGGAGGTAATATATCTACTAATACTTATAGTAGAAAGCAAGCTATTAGCCCCTCCTAGCTAATTAGTATTTAAATATATTATAATATATACTTATAAGTTAGAAGTAGAATATTATATCTATATAGAAATTTAAAAAGAAAGCTTTCTAAATATAAATAAATTTAAATATAAAAGTCTTAAAAGCTTTTTTCTATTCTTTCTTAGAATTCTTAGTTATTATGTTCTAAAATATAGTATTTTACTAATTAGAAAAAGATAGTTATTAATATTTATTATTTTTAAAGTAGGTTTTAATATGGCGAGTTATGTATTCGAATTATAAGTTAAAGTTAAGATTACTTAAATATTTAAAGTAATACTTAAAAGTCTGATCTTTTAATATAATTAAAAATATACTAATCTATATATAATATGAAATATTAAGCTTATAATGGTAATTACAAGAAATATAGATCTTAGTTTTAAATATATTATATAGGCTTCTATTATACTTTATATTTTTATTATATAGCTTTATAAAATCTATAGTATATTAAGTTAAAGTATTATTCAAAAGGATAGTAGAAGTAAGGTATAAAATATATTTATAACAACTCTTTTAGTATTAAAAAAGTTCTAAGATAGTTAAATAGGGAGTTACTAAGACTAATTATTATAATAGAAGTCTCCTACATTATACTATAAGTATATAAGCTATTTAAATTAACTATAAGTATTTCTTTTTAACTTCTTATTATAAGAATATTATTAGTATTATATATTTAACTTTAAGTTAAGTATTATAAAAGGTAGTATAAAGTCTAATTCTTTTAGTATAAAGTTATTAATCTATTTAAAGTATTTTTTAAAATTATTCTTAAAACTAATATAGTATTTTAGAATTTCTTATAGTTTTCTATAAATCTATAGGGTAAATTCTTATTATTAAAATAATTAGTAGAATATTATAAAGATTTAGTCGCTATTTATATTACCCTTAATACTATATATTATAAAGTAGTCTTTAAAATAATGTATTATAGGAATACTAGTAAGTTATTAAATTATTATAAGTTAATTTTCAAAGTTACATTTAAAACCCGCTTGACGTAGTAGTTTAACATCTAGCTGGCTCTTACTATTATAATAAGAGTAATAGGTTTGAATCTTATAGTAAGTAAGTATGACTAATAGCTATATACCTTCTAATTACTTAAACTATATAGTAATTACTACTAGCTATTAGCTCCTACTATTAACTATTAATAGATAGTAACTATTAATAGTTAGTAATAGCTACTACTAGCTAGCTAATATTAGTATTATATAACTATAATCTTTTAAAGAAGTAATTATAATAGATAGATTTATACTTTCCCTATTTATTAATAATTATATTAACTAACTATATTATTACTACTTAAGGTTTCTTCTATTTAAATAGTTCCTCAGCCTTAGTATTATCTATAGGGTTTATAGGGTAAGAGCTAACTACTAAGTATAACTTCCTTTAAAGGATTCCCGAGAGGTATATGACTTTAAATAGATCTAAGACCTTCAATATAACCACTTAAAATTACTTTTAAATATATAAAAGAATTCTAAGTTATAGAGTTTTATATAAGTATAGAAAGTTATTTAATATATTATATAAATAGAGATTTCTATAGAGTTTTTATCTATAGTATTATTATAGTTAAGATTAGAGATTTAACTAAAAAGTATTAAGTTAAAATATTAGTAGAATTTTATAGAAATAGGGATATTTAAAGGTATTATTATCAATATAAAAATATTTAGAATAAGTATCTTACTTATAAGGGGTAATTTAAATATTATTATAAAAGTAAGAAAAGTATTAAAAGAGTTTTTAAAAAGCTAAATAAGTTTCTTAAAAGGTCAAATCTAGAAATATTATAATTCTCTAGTATTAAAATTCGAATAATAGTTTAAAAGGAGTTATTATATTTACTAAATATACTCCTATAAGTAAGAAATAAGAATAATTATTAACCTCCTAATAGTAGCTATTAGGAAGTATTTTATTTTAAAACTCAACTAAATATAATTATTAGTATTTTAATAATAGTTATCTATAAGGAGTTAGTATGTAATTTAAAAGCTCCTAGTAAAGTCTTAAAATAGAAAAGATCTAAAGTATCTAAATAATAAGTCTTATAATTCTTTATCTTATATAAACTTTAAATATAGGATTTTATGATTACTTTTTTTATAATAATAAGCCTTATTAATCTATAGTATATTAGTAATAAAAAGGTTAACTATTAATTAGTATTAGTTTATCTAGAGGGTAATATATATTATATATAATCTTACTATATAGATATAAAGTAGTATTCTAGTTATTTATTATTATTATTCTTATATTATAAAGTATATAGTATTATATAAAGCTCTAGATTCATAGTATAATAATTACTTACTAATTACTATACTTTTAGCTATAACTAGTATTAGATGCCTAGTACTTATTACTAATAGGGTACAGAAGGCATACTACTATATATATAGTAATATATATAGTTAATATATACCTTACGGTATAGTATAACCGACAGTTCTCTACTATTAATATAAGTTAACTTATAATCTCTATATAAGTATATTAAGACTTAGCCTACTCTTATTAATAAACAATCTTAATCTTTTAAATATAGCTAATATATAAATAGTATTTATATAGATATAGAGACTTTTAGTATAATTAGATAGCTTTTGAAATTCCTATAATTATGCTACTATGATATTCTAAAGTATCTAATAATTAATATTATAATACAATATTAATGTTAAAATATTATCTAATTAATACTTAATTTCTAATATTATTAACTTAATATAATAACTTATAAAATAGCTAGATAATTGTCTTTTAAATATCTATAGACTATTTATTAATTATAATACTTAGAGTAATCTTATTAAAGTTTAATATAATATATTAATAACTTTAATTATAATAATTATAATTAGATATTTGTATATCTATCTTATAATTATTGATTTATAAATAACTATATAGATTTTAAGGAAACTTTAATTTTATTATAAATATAATAGAAGAGTAATAGATTATAGAATACCTAAATTATAAATACTTCACTATATTCTATCTTTAAGGAGTTTATGGAAATTCTTAGTTATATAATCTAAGTAGTTACTTTTAAGTATATATCTTAAACCTTAGTTTTAATAAGACTTTCTCTATATAAATTATTACTATAAGGTCTTCTACTGCTATAAGATTAAATATTAAGATTAGAAGTATAATTTTCCATAAGAATAGGTAATTCTATTACTATTTTAATTAGTTATAAGTTAGTATTAGTATAAATACTATTATGGAATAAAACTTATAGTTAAATCTATATATAAGGTGAAGAGTTTAGATACTATTCTAAATATAGACTAAAAGTAACTAAATATCTTACTTTATAATATTTATTTAGATAGTAAATATTGCTTTAGATATTATTTCAAGTATTAATTTTCTTAAAAGGGTTTATAAATAAAGAAATATTTGAAACTAATAGAAGGTTAGTTATTCAAACTAATTAAAATAATATAGAAAATCTATTAGATATAATAATAGTAAAACTATTACTCTAGTTATATTTTATAATTTATATATATAGAATAAGAAGATATAAGAATTTAGTCAAATTAGTAGATTAATTTTATATAGTATATAACAGAAGTAGATTTCAGATTTTACAGAAAATAAAAGAACTAGAGATATAAGATTTAATTAGATAATATACTAAAGGTTTACTAGAAATATGTTAGTTATAATTAGTAATAAATTCTTGTGATATATTAGGTCTTGGTTTTATTGAGCTATTCTTCTATATTCTATTTATAGAGGTAGAGGATATTCAATTTATCAATAGATCTAATATATAAAAGTATTAAGATAGACTTAGAATATTTAATAAGTTTGGAATATATGGTAATAATTCTATATTTTAGTAGGGGAGTAGAACAACTAGTATTTAGTTTATTTAATATACTTTAATCAGGATTAATTTATTAGTTTTGTTTATCTTTAAATATCATTAAAATTAGGGGGATTAATATTTATAAATTAGAGTTCTTAGTTTATTATTGTATTGTTTTGTAATATTATAGTACTAGGTTAAGATATTGAAATTAATAATATAAGATGTAATAAGATATGATAAGTTTTATTTAATATATATAATAGAAATTAATAAAAAGTTTAGTTTACTTAATTTATTTGTAGATATAGAGTCTTTTTTTGAGTAATTAAAGTAAAGGATTAGTGTTTATAAATATAGAGATAGATATTAAGGTTTTAAATTAGTAGTAGTATATTATATGTTTAAGCCCCTATCTAGTGGGTAATCTTATATAATGCTTAGTATTAAATCTCTATAATAAAAAAAACCTAGTAATATATTATAACCTATATATATCTCTATAGGTAAATATAGTAAAAAGGACCTAGTAGTATAACGTTTAATTTAAACCTAGTTTTAACCTGGAAATATATAAGTAATATAAAGTAATAGAGTAATAATTAGGTATATAAACTTATTAGTATAAGCTACGTAATAATCTCTATAGTAGTAGTTTTAAAGTATTAAACTTATTATAATAATGCTTATAATATTAACTCATACCAGCTAGTAATAATACTACTAATATATCTTAATAATACTAGTTTTATAGATAAAAGAGAGCGATAGACTGCTATAGACTAGCTCTCTCTTCATCTTATAATAATACTACTACTACTAATAATAATAATAATAATAATAAGAATACTATTACTATACTCAGCCCTTATAATTTTAATATAAATATTAATCTTATTAAAGCTATCAAAAACTATGAGGACTATAGCTATTTTATCAAAGCCCAAATAAGTTAGTATTATATAAAAGTAACTTTACTACTTTCTCTAGCCTTTTTAAAGTAGCTATAACTAAGTTTAGCTTCGAAATATTACTAGTAGATGAGGCTATTAGTATAGCTAAGAAGCGTAAGATCGAAAGAATAAAGGTTTTAAATTAGTAATATAGATATAATTAGGAGATAATATCTTTTGAAATTCTATTTAAGGTAAATATTAAGAAGATATAGGTTATATTATAGTAGAAAATAATAAAACGTTTATAATTAAGGATTCGGATAAATCTATAGGTTTAGTAAGATAAAGTAGTATATTGGAAATATTTAATATTCTATATAGGTTAATGTATACAATTGTTAGTTAAGTTTATAACATGTATTGAATATAATATATACTTCATAGAAGAACAGACTTTACTAGTAAATATAAGGTATTTGAAGTTTTAATAATTACTAAATAGTATAAAGAGTTAATTTTCCTTGAGTAATAAGTTAAGTAGGGGTAGAAGTATTAGATATTTTTAGATTTTACTAATCTTAGTAATAATACTGAGAATGCTAATTATAGATAGAAAATATTGACCAAGATATTGATAGTCTATTATACTCTTAGGATCAATTTAAATAAACCTAATATATGAAACATAGATCTAAAAATAGTTTAGTCTAGGTATTATATTGATATTAGAGAAATCGACTAATATTAATATATGATATATTATATTGATAGCTATTAGTGCTTATAGTAATAAGTTTAGATAATAAGATTATATAGTTGATTTATTCTTTATATACTGAATAGTCTACTCTTAGTATAGTAAAATTACCAGAATTCAAATAATAAAAGTCTGATTAGTTATTTTATACTCTAGGTATTCTACAAGATAATTAATGCTATTATCATTATAATAATTCTTTATGATAGTAATTATAAGCAATACTCTATAAATAAGTAAAACCTAGTAAGTAAAAATCTTATTAGTTTAGATAAGGTATTTATTTTATTAAAAGATAAAGTCTCTAATATTCAAATATTTCTAACTATTATATCTAGAAAATTGGATTAGCATTATAAATTAATTTGTAGTTATTATCTATTATGTAATAAAAACTAATTATAGATTTTATTTAATAGTAAACTCTTTTTGTATATAATATTTAATAAGTTATAATCTACAGTATAAGTATTATATAGATATATATAGAAGAAACTCTTAGGTAATTTATAGTGAAGGAATATAATATTAAATATATACTCTTCTTAATTACTTATAATAGACCATTTTTAAATCCTTAGCAATTAAGTTCATTAATAGTAACTATTAGTTTTAAGCTTAAGTCTATTTAATTATATCTTGTTATCTTTCTTTTAATTCTTAAATAGTGAAATAGGATATAGTTAACTATTGATCTTTTTTATAAGAGTTAGATAGTTCTATTAGATCTATAAGAATCGTTTATTAATATTTAAGAAAGTACTAATATATACTTTTATAAGCTTGAAAAATATAGTTTTATATAATTTGTTATAATTTATAATAATTACTATTATATTATAATAGTTTGTATGAGTAATATTACTTTTTTATTTTTCATAATTTAGTTGAAATATTATTTGATTAAAGAATGAATTACTTTACTTATTTTTATTTTTATTTAGAAGTATCAAAATATATTAATATATTTGTTACATATATTTAATCTTCTAAAGATAAAGCTTTATATAAATATTTAAAATAATGCTTATTTGTAAATACATATTTATCTTATTATTTCTATTGAAGGACTTTAAATTAATATTACTTCTAATCTATCTAGTAAAATTTCATAGGTTAATAAATATAGTTATTTTACTTATATTATTAGGAGTATTACAATCTTATATTATTATTTCTTAATAAGATATCAATACAAGTAATTTTCTTTAAGATTATTTGAAGTTTTAAATCTTTATGTATCTATTTCTTTAGCTTAGCTTCTTAGTTTCCCCTAAGTTAAAACTTTAATTATTTTGTTCCTAAAGAATGAATTAATTTCAAATAGATCTATTCAAAAGTAGTTTTAAAGAGACATTAAATAGATTTCTTATTATTTAGGATGAGTTTAACAAAGTCCTGTTTATTTGTAGTATTAAGTTTATAATTATATATAATAAGGTTTGATGAAGAAATTTACTAGAATACTAATATAATAATATTTGAAACTAGGAGTTTCTAAACTTAGATATTTCTAGGAAATAGTTAGGAGTAGTTTCATAAATAGTATTAATAAAATCTATATCTATATATTTTAAGTAAAACTAGTATTATAAGATAATAGTAATAATTATAAATATTATTGTAATTTCTATAGTTCCCTATAGGTTTAGAAATCTAGCTAGGTTTTATATACATTTAAAAATAGGAAAGAATAACATATATTAGAATTTCTTATTATACTAGTTAGAAAATTCTCATTAGATTATATAATTAATAACAACTTTGTATATATTTTTATTCATAACGTTAACTCAGAATATACTATATTTAAGTGTTAAATATAACAAGGATTAAGAATTAGAGAGAATTATATATAATTTATATAATACTTATATGTTCAGTAAACTTAAATATATATAAAGCTACTTTTTAATGAGTAACTCGAGAAATACCTTTAGTTTTTTTATACGTAAATTTTCTATGATAATAATGATAGTATTATAATTAATTTTTATATGTTGTTATTTAGGAAAAAGATATTCTTAGTAAAGTATATCAGTCTGATAATGACAAAATGGTTTGATATTTCTTCTTACTAAAGTATATTCCTCATAAGACACAGAGAGAATATATAGATAAGTTTACTTATTTAATTAATAGTAATCCTATAGTATTTATAAAGTTTAATAAGATAAGAAAGATTTCTCAATATATTAGAATAATTTTATCTGAAAGATATAAGTCTAATTAATAAAATACTATACTTTTTTAAATCTAAGTAATTAGGGAATTCAATTAGAAATATATAGAATCTAAGAGTATATAAATATATATTATCAAATTAACTATATAGCTAAAAAGATATAAGCCTATAAGATATATTACTAATATAACTATTCATAGGCTTAAGTACTTAGTACTCTAATCTAATATACCCTTTTAGAGCTACTAAAGTCTATTAAGTTTAAACTATTTATTCTAACTAGTAGACTTAATACCTTATAGGATAGTATTTCTATATATTTAATAGAATATCTCTTAGATTATCTCTATATTATAAAGCTTCTTTACTTTTTCGCTTAGAGTGGGATTCAAACCTACAGCCTAAGTAGCATATATAAGACTCTTAATTATCAAATTAATCGTATTGTTATCATTAGATCTAAAATCGCTCACGAGACTATAGAGGTACTAGATACTTAGTAGGAGCGTATTAATGTAATCCCGCGAGGTATACATACGAGGTATGTCTCTCTCAATCTAACATATATTTCTATATAAATAAGATCTATTATAGAAAGTTTTATATAGTAGTAAAACTATGTATTTTCAATTAAAGACTTTAATAAACTAGGTTTATCTAAATACTTAAAGTTTGAGTTTGCTTCTATATATATTTAATATTACTACAAGCTGAAATAAGTGTTTTTACTAGACATTTACTATTAAGTATATAGTAGATAAGAAAAGAAACTTTTGATACTAACTTATATATTTATAGTTATTTTAGGTTTTATATATAAAGAAGAAAGGTTTAAATTATTATGTAATTTATATGATAGGTATTTTTAATTTTTAATATTTAGAGAGAATAAGGTTTTATGAATTATAATACTTGGGATTAAATCTAGGAAACTTATCAAATATAGATTGATATTTATAGAGTAATTTATAAGAAGGGTAGACTGATTTAATTAATACTATTTCTGTTTCTTTAGGGAAATTATTAAATAATACTTTTAAAATAGTCTAGTTTACACTAAATAACTCTATTTATATAATACTACACTAGGTAATTGAATATATAATATTCATCTTTATACTAATATATAAAAAGGTTAGATAGAAAGATAGGTGAATTATCTTAATAGTGTTAGATTTATTCTAATATATAAAGAACTTCTATTTCTATTATAAGAACTTCTATTTCTATTATTCTAATAGAGGTAATAAGAAATTTTACGATATTTCTATATGAATAAATCGTATAAAGATTTCTCTATAAATATATACTTATTTTACCTTTTTACCTCTAGTCGCTCTTAAGTAAATAAAGTAAAAGCATAGAGGTTTATTCTTTTATAAGGTATTAGAAGTAGTTTAAGTTATATATGCTATAGTTATAGCGCCTTATATATTATAGCTATAATAGCTAATATGCTATAGCTATACTATAATATGTATTACACTTTGGCCTATATACTATAATTAGAATACATTATATACTATAGTTATAGTAGCCTATATATTATATTAAGGTATATATATTATAATCATAATACTTTATATACTATAGCTATAATAGCTTATATATTATAGCTATAGCTAGAATTCTAGTAGTATAGTTAGAACTCTAGTAGTATAATTAGAATTCTAAAATAAACCCTCTATATAAGAATCTTAATATCTCTATAAATAATAGTTAGAAATAGTTAATTATACTTTTAATTAAATCACTATTTCTCCTTCTATTTAACTAGTATTACTATAAATATTTTAAATAAGCCTTTATATTGAGAAAACTACTTTTGTTATATTATATTTTATCTAATTCTATAGTTATCTATAGTGATAATTTAATTAATAATTTATATATCTATCTATTTATTCAAAATCAACTATAAGCCTAATACCTCTTAGCTTAAAGATTCTATAGTTTATTTATGAAAAGATTACCCTTCTTATTTATTTATAAAAATCAAATATTATAATAAAATCTATCAAAATCTCTATTCTTCACTACTTTTTATAGAAACTGAATATTTTGCTAGAATTACTTTATTTTTATGAAAGATCAAGCTTATTTAACAAATTATACTAATATCCAAAAATCTGATTTTTCTACCTATTTCAACTCTTTTTAATTCTTTAGATATTTGAGATTTATTCTTAATTAATTATTCTTTTGAATTATTTTTAAATTTATTTCATCTTTAGTTTTAAATTATTTTAATAGCAAAAAGATTAATATAAATAGTAAATCAACTTTTTTTATCTCGAGTTTTACTTCGATTTTTAATTAATATTATAAAGAAGGAAAAATTAAATTTATTTAAAAAAGAGAAGGAAAATATTAAGATTTAGATTTCTAATTTTTAGATTTATTCTCTAAGTTTTATTTTTATTTTAAATAGAAAGGAAGGATTTTAATCTTTAGGTTTTATTTCTTTAGAAAATATAGTATTTTTCTATATTATATATAATAAGACTTTTATATCTTTTCAAAAGAATTCTTATAATCTATATATCTTAAGTATTTTATTTTATTTTAATAAAATAGGTAACTATAAGAAAATAAATATTTATAAATTAGTAGGAAGTAGTAATTATAAAGTTTAATCTATTTATATTATAGTTATATTTATTAGTAGAGATATCTTTATAAATATTACTAAACTAATTACTTCTAAAATTAAAGATAAAAATAAAAAGGCTTTAAATTATATATAATTATATTATAAAAATAACTTTTTTCAAGTATAAAAAATAATATATATATTCTTTCAATATTCACATGTTTATAAGAACTCTATAAATCCTTAGGATTTACTAATAAATTCTTGATTTGTAAAGAAGTTTTAAATATTACTTTAAGTAAGTTTAATAGTATAAAAGAATTTCTAAATATAATTAAAGAATTAATAAATAATCTATCTAATAATAAATTAGAATTATTTAGATAGATAGTAATTATATATATCTCAAATAATCTTAATTCTAATTATAAAAGTTTTATTAGTTCTATAATTTAGAATTTTAAATCTAATAAAAAACTTATATTTTAGATTTTCTATTTTCTAATTTACTAGATAAATCTAGAAGAAGAAATAATACTTTAATTAATTATATAAAAAGAAATTAGAAAAAGAAGACTTTTAGAATTATTAAAAAGTCTTATAAAAAATAAAAAAGAATTCTTTATAAAAATTATAAGAAAAACAATTATATTAAAGAAAACTATACTTATTTTTATCTAGAAAAAGCTTTAAGTTAGTAAAAGAATATCCTAGTTAAAAATAATAATAATAATAAGATAAAACTTCAAAAGAAAAATCTCAAATCTATTAATATTATTTTAATTTAAATTAAAGAAAATAATAAAACAAAAAACGAATTATTAGAAGATAAAAATAAAGGAATCCTTAAGTCTAAAGAGTTTATTTCTAAAGATATAGATTCTAATATATTTTCTAAAGAAGATAATATTCTCAAAAATATAAAAACTACTTAAAAACTACTTATAAAAAGAAATAATAATAATAATAATAAAACTCTAGGTTTTTTAATAAATTAATAGATTACTAGAAATTCCAAGAATTTAATTAAAAGAGGAAATTATAAAAATATTTATTTTTACTTAGTTATTATCATTACTATTTATATAATTAAAGATAAATCTATTTTATTTAATATAAAGTTAGTTTCAAAATAGATTAAATAGGGAGGTACTATATATCTTATAATTAGAATAATAAGAAATTTGAAAATATTTCTTAAAAATTCAATTTTTATATTAAAGAAACTTTGTTATATTTTAGAATTAGGAGTTAATTTATTATTTTAAAATAAACTTAATACTATAAGAATTCTATTACTCTTCTAGAAAATGTCTATACTATATAATATAGAAAAGAATTCTATTTTAATAATAGGATTTCAAAAGAGTAATTTATATAAGTTTAATATTTTTATTTTATAAAAAGATATTACTCTTTCTATTATTATACTAGACAATATTTAGCTTTTATATAACTATTTAAGTTATATTAATATAAGAATAATAATTAGTTTAATAAATAATATTTTAAATTTATCTTATAAAATAAATAAAATAGATCTTCTTTCTATTTATAAAGTTTATATTAAAAGAAGCTTTATTAATAATATTAATAAAATAATAAAAGATAGAAATATAATCTTC
>AMCV02000012.1:961128-977725 GCA_000350065.2 Colletotrichum orbiculare MAFF 240422
TTATTACATAGAAGTTTTTATCTAATAGAATCTTATATATATCTTTTAATCTAAATTCTTAATAATTTTTAACAATTTCTTAAGATAGATTTCTATCTAGTTATTATACTTAATAATATACTTGATAATATATATAAAATAATATTATTAGCTAGAGTTTAAGAAAAAGTTATTATAATTATTAAACTAATTTTTTAATGTAATTATATATTATAGCTATATGAATATACTACTAGTAGTAGATAGAAGTAAGAAGGGATAAAAACTAAGTATTATGAATTATTATTATATATAATAATTAGTAAATAGAGTAGTATTTCTTCTTAGTATTCTATAGAAGATAGTTTTAAGAATAATAGTTATTGTACTTATTAAATAAATAGTTATATCTATTATATTAAGTTAATATATAGTAATTCTTTTTTATACTATTTCTTATATTTATCTTCTTTTTTATATTTTAAATCTTATTATTAGCTATTAGGAGTTTTTCTCTTCTTAATTTCTTTTTCTAATAATTATATTTAACTAAATAGTAGTATATCTTAGTATTTATTTAGTTTTTCTTATATTATTTAATAAGTAATATCTTTTAGTCCTCTCCTATTATTAGTATATAAGTAAATCCTTAGGGAATACTTAGGGATAGGAATAATAGATAATAATTTTATAATACTCTTAGCTTTAGTATTATTTATTATAATATTATAAAGTTACTACTTCTCTAGATATTCTTACAAAGTATTTATTACAGATATATATTATATAGAAGGAATATATTTTAAATACATTTATTATTATTTTTATATTACTAGCTTTTCTATATTACTTCTTGGGATTTCCTTACTAAATAAAATAAGACTTCTTTTTTGAAATTCCTTTTTTGTATTAGTTATAATTTGAATTCTTAAGGTTAGATTAAGTTTTAAATATTATTCTTTAGGTTATTCTTATTAGGAGAAGGTTTATGATATTATTATAGTTGTTAAGTTAACTTTTTATTATTTCTCTATTTACTAAATATATATAAGATATTAGGGGATAGTAGTAAGGGATAGTGATTTATTATAAGTCCTTCTCTCTTATTTATATCAATCTTATTATATTTCTTACTATGTTTTTACTTTAGTAAGTTAGTAGAGATCTTAATTATTAATTTATTATATAATAAATATAAATAATATTAAGTTAATAAGTTGTTATAAGTTCGCTTTTCTTCCTTATTTTTACTATATAGGCTTCTAGAAATTTTCTTAGGAGGTATTATAATTTTATCTCTTTAGATTATTCTTTATTAATTTATAGTTAAATAGTAGTAAATAGTATTAGTAGTAATAAAATACTACTAATTAGTATTAGTTTATAACTAGTAAATATTGTAATTAATTAATAATATAAATAGTATATAACTAGTTATTTCTATTTATAATATTTATATCTAGGTTATAGTATGTATATATATACTATATACTATAAGGATAAATCTGTATAATAATCCTTTTATTCTTATTAGCTTAAATAAGTAGGTCGACTGTTTAGTTACTTACTACTACGGCTTTAGCTACCTTAGTGCTACATTTGACTTAATATTAGTATTTATACTTTTATATATATTAATAATAATATTATGGCTACTTTTATACTTGAGATTATAAAGAAAATTTAAGAAATACTTAAGGCTATATATCTTCTTAAGAATCTTAGTATTACTATTTAGTTTTTAAGATTTTAAATCTATTATAATACTATAAAGATCTTCTTATTTTAAGATAACTATATTAATTCTATTCTATATTATTTTAGTTATTATAAACTTTATATTATTAAGACTCTTCTTTCTACTAATAAGAGCCTTCTAATTATATAGTTAAAAGATAATTATAATAATTAATCTTACTAGTTTTATATAGAGTAAACTAGCTGCTTTAACTAATTAGCTACTAATATTCAACTAGATATTACTTATACTATTAATAAATTATACTAAGTAAATACTAATCCCTCTCTTATTTGTCAATATACTATTAAATACCTCTTTTAATATTTTATTAATATTACTAATTATAATATTATATTTGAAAGAATAGATTCTATAATAGATTTATGTTTCTATATTATAGTAAATACTATTTTTACTAATAATAAACCATTATATATATCTACTCATAGTTATATTATTTATTTTATTAGATTACTTATTATTTAGAAGTCTAAGAGATAGATAATTATTATTCTAAGTTCTATAGAGGTAGAATTTATTAACCTTATACCTATTAATATATTTCTTAAGTAGATTTAATAATATATTAAATAGCTACTAGATTAATAGATTACTATACTTATGATCTTCTTTATTAATAATACTAATACTTTAGTAAATATTATAAATCTTCTAAATAAAGTATATATATAGAATATTAATATTTAATATAAATAGATTATATAGAAAGTTAATAATAGTAACATAATTACTCTATATCTTATTAAAAATACTAATATAACTATTAATAGTCTTACTAAAACTTTAAATACTATTAAGTATAAGGATTTCATTAGACTACTAGGAATAATAAATAGTTTAAATTAAAGATTACTTCTAAAAGGATTACTAGTAACTAAATTAATTAGCATCTAATTAAATAGTTCTAATACTATTAATTTCAAAAGTATTCTATTTTTAAAAACTCTTTAAATTTAAAGTTTTCAGTTAAAAACTAATACTTTAGAAGCTTTAAGCTAATTTTATATGTTTTAATAGTTTTTAGACCTAGCTTGAAGAGGAATATTAAGGGGTAGTTTATAGCTACTTAGGTTATATTATATAATAGCTTAAGCTATAGCTATAAGAGTACTTTTTAGCTTTATAAGTAGCTATAAGATTTTCCCCTCTTTATATATACTTTCAGTATCACCTTTTAGTCTTCTTAGCTTGTGAGGTCTTATATAATCTAATATACTAATAATTTTAATTATAATAGTTATAGCTAGGTATTTCTATTTTTATTCTATAATATTCTTTTTATAAATAGCTATATAGATTTTAAAGAGATTTCAATTCTATTATAAAAATATAATATATTATTATTCTAATTATTAGATTAGACTAAAGATAAAATATAGAAAGGTTATAGATTATAGAATGCTTAGCTTTTAGTATTCTATTTTATTCTATCTTTAAGAAATTTATAAAAGTTCTCAACTTTATAACCTTAATAATTATTTTTTACTATATATATTAAGCTTTAGTTTTAATAAAAATTTTCCCATATAAACTATTACTATAAAGTCTTCTATTACTATAGGATTAAATATTAGAACTAGGGGTATAATTATTCATAATAATAAGTAAATTTATTACTATTTTAACTAGTTATAAACTAGTATTAGTATGAATACTGGTATTAGGTAATATTTATAGTTAAATCTATATATAGAGTATAGAGCCTAGATACTATTCCAAATATAAAGCAAAAGTAACTAAATAGAATATAATTTAATACTATTAATATAAGGGTTCTCTACTATTAATATAAATTAACTTATAGTCTCTATATAAATATAAGAAGATTTAGCTTATTATTCCTGATAAATACTCATAATATATTAAATATAGCTAATATATAAATAATGTATATGTAAGTATGAAAACTTCTAATATAACTGGCTAGGTTTTAAAACTCTTATAATTATATTGCTATAATATTCTAAAGTATTTAATAATTAGTATTATGATTAAATATTAATATTAAACTATTATTCAAATAATACCTAATGTCTCATATTATTAGTTTAATATAAGAACTTATTCCATAGTTAGACAATTTTAATTTCAATATCTATAAACTATCTATTAACTATAATATCTAAAGTAGTTTCATTAAAGTTTAATCTAATATATTAATAACTTCAATTGTAATAATTATAATTCAATATTTCCATACTTATCTTACAATTATCTTCTTATGAGTAATTATATAAGTTTCAAAGAAACTTCATGAATATTATAAAAAATATAAGAGAATAATAAACTATAAAATACTCCACTCTTATAAGCATTCCATATTATTCTATTTTTAAAAGATTTGTAAAGATATTATATCTATAATTTTAATAATTACTTTTAGCTATATCTATTAAGCCATAACCTTAATCAAGCCTTTTCTAATTATTATTATAAAGTCTTCTACCATTATAAAGTTAGATTTCAGAACTAGAAGTATCGCTATTTATAATAATAAGTAGTTTTATTACTATTTTAACTATTTATGAGTTACTATTAGTCTAAATATTATTACTAGGCAGAATATATAGTTAAATCTATATATAGAGTAAAGAGCTTAGCTACTATTCTAAATATAGAGTAAAAGTAACTATATAATATTTATAAAAAATAGAGTACTCTAGGACTTTTATATATATTCTCAATTATTATTAGTTAAAACATAATAATAATTAGTATAACTATATTATAGAGATAGAGAGGATCAATATAAGGTTTATTTAGTTTCATATAATTATATAGATTTACTAATACTTTATCATAATATATAAAGATAAAGAGTTTGAAGTTTTATTTATGAGTTTTATAGATAGATTAATATGGAAAAGTCTTTTCTAATCATTTATTAATAGCATTATAATATATTGTAGATCTTATACTATAATATAAATAGAATCTAATATTTCTTAGTTATTTATATTAAGATATATATCATATAGGAAAAATACCTAATATAGGAATAAGAGTTAGATTGAAACCTATATACTAATACGTAATTTTATAAAGATTAGATTTACAATTAACAGGATTAGTTTTACTATACTAAGAAATTCTATTGAATATAAATAGAGAAAACTGAAGAAATAGTAGAAAGATTATATTTCAAGTTTAGGTTTACTTATAAGAAACTTAAGACTTTTATTTATATTCATAATAATAAGAAGGATTAATAGCTTATTTTCTATTATAACTATTAGTAGATATGTTACCTCTTGAAGTATAACTTCAGCCTTCCTATCCCTATTAACTATTATAACTAGCTTCTAATTAATATAAGGCTAAACCCCTTATGTATATAGCTAGTATACCTACTTTATACTAGTTTTTTAATAATAAATAACTAATAACTCTTTTGCTAATAACTTTATACCCTTATGCCTTTAAATCTTTATAACTATATATAATTTAAATATCTTGAGATAATTAATTACTACTAACTATAAGTACTATATTGAAATAGTTATTATAACCTCAATATTTCTAATTTTAATATCTCCTAGATTAAATTCTACTTATTCTTCAGAAAGAATTTTGTATTATTAATATAAATTTTCTCTACTATTAATATGAATTAACTTATAATCTCTATATAAGTATAATAAGATTTAACTCATTCTTGTTAGTAAGTAATCCAAATATATTAATTGAATATAATTAATATATAAGTAATATCTATATAGATATGGATATTCTTAGTCTAATTAGATAGTTTTTAAAACTTCTATAATTATAGTATTACAATATTCTAAAGTATCTAGTAATTAATACTATAGTAATATATTGATATTAGAATAGTTTCTAATTAATACTTAGTCTTTAATATTATTAGCTTAATATAGTAAATGATAGATTAATTGGATAATATTCTTTTAAATACTTATGAGCTACTTATTATTTATAGTATTTAAAAAAAATTGATTGAAACTTATTCTAATAAAGAAATAGTTTTAATTATAATAGTTATAACTAGATATTTCTATACTTATTCTATCGTGTTATGTTTATAGATAGCTATATAGATTTTGAGGAAATCTTAATTCTATTATAAAAATATAAATATAGAAGAATAATAAATTATATAATACTTAATTCTAATAAGTATTCTACTTCATTCTATATTTAAGAGGTTTATAGAAGTTGTTAAGTTTATAATCTTTATGATTACTTTTAACTATATATATTGAGCTTTAATATAAATAAAACTCTCTCTATATAGATTATTACTATGAAGTCTACTACTACTATATGATTAAATATTAGAACTAGGAATATAATTATCTATAATGATAAATAATTTTATTATTATTTTAATTGGTTATGGATTTGGATTAGTATAAATACTATTAGGAGGTAAAAACGATAGTTAGATCTATTTATAGGGTAGGAAGCTTAGATAATATTCTAAGTATAGAGCAAAAGTAGCTAAATATTAATGACAACAATAATTCCTTCAGGTTTCTTACTAATCTTTTTCTATTTAAATAAAGAAGATCCTACTATAAAGAATATTAATAAACTATAAGTTTTAAATTAAATTTGATAATATTGTAGTAATAGTAGTAAAAGCGCATAATCGATAATTACTGTTTAATATTTAGGGCTTAAGTTATATTTTCTAGGATAGAATAGTAAAAGTAAGCTAGATAGAATAGGAAATAAGTATAACTAAAGCTATATAAAATACATATTATTTACTAGAATATAGAAATAAGATATATCATCAGTAAATAGAAGAAGGCTGTAGGAGTAGATATTTATCTATGATCTGATAAACTTTACTTGGCTTTTAGTAGTAATCTACTTTATCATAATGATTGATATATTAAACTAATAATGTTAGATTGAGTATTGAATTACCAATTTTATTACTAATATAGATTTCAATATATATTTATATAAGCTAGAAGAGTAAGAGTAGAAATTAAAATGAGATAGTAGTATAAAACTTTAAGAATAAATTTCTGTACTATTAACTTATTATTCTTTTCCTTTGATATCTATGCTTACTTCTCTAGCTTATATTAAATAGATATTAGATTTATATAGAGGTCTATTAGTTATGCTTTTTCTAAACTCTAGTTATTATATGGATATTATTTTGAATTAAATATATATTTTATATTTTAGTTTTCTTTATTTATATTTCTTTTCTTATATGGATAATGATAATTCTAAACAAGTAGGTGTTAATATAATTAATTTATTTTCCTCTTAAGTCTTAGAACATGTCCTCCTTCTTTCTATATATTTATTATTTCTTAGGCTATAGTATCTTATTAATTCATTTCCTATAACATACTCTTCTTATAACTAACTTACGTTAGATTTTCTTATCTTTATTTCAATTGTTTCAAATAAGATTCATTCTTTTATAGAAATATCTTTTTATTAGTTTAAACAAATTATTATAACTTTATTTTCATCAGGAATCTTATACTAATACATCTAATTCTTTATAAATAAGATATTTCTAAAGTATCATACTTCTTAGGAGTCTATTTATTATAAGTTCTTTAATAGTTCAAGTCTTAAATATATCTTGATTATTTCTAGAGATATATATATTTCAACCATCTTTTTCTATAGAAGTAAAGATTAACCTTTTACTACAAGTAACCTTTTACTAAAAGTAGAAATGTTTTTTTAACCAGTAATACAAGGTTATTATAAGAAGAGGAAATTAGTAAGTTCGTACTATAAAAAGTAATTTTATTTTAAAGTTATCTCTAAGTAAATAGCTACAGTAAATAAATAGAGAGATATAGTATATTAATTTGCAATTATGTTTATATTCAACTCTAATATTGATATTGTAAAATAAATACTAGAAGTTAAACTTTATAAAAAGATGTATTATTATACTAGAGATTATAATAGTTATAAGTAAAATATCATTAATAAGAATAAATCCTAGAATACTTACTATACAGTTATTATACGAAATTAATTACCGTGGAACCTAAGTTTCTCATTTAATTTAAAAAGATAGTTATTAATAAGATTATAAGAGGATCTTCCTATAAAGCTAAACCTTTTATAATTAAAAAGCTATTTACTAAAAAGATAAGTATAAGGTAAAGATATGAGGATAATAAGACTTAGAAGTTTAAATCTAAGAAGGCTATTTATATATAGCTTAATAAGTAGTATAACTCTATTAATAATGAAAATAAGTAACTATAAATACTTTTAATAAAGAATTAAAATAGTATTATATATATAGGTCTATTGATTAACATTTAGTAGATTTAATTAATAATAATGTTTTAGTTCAACGTATTGATTCTAAATAAAGTAAATTTAAAAATAATATAGATAGTTAGATTCTGTAAGATACTATAGTTTCTGAAGTTCTTCTTAGACTAAGATAGATAATAGTATTCTTAATAATACTTCTATTAACTTATATAATTTATTAGTTTGTTTTACTACCTATAAATTAGTAATTATATCACTTTTATTTAACTTATTCAATTTTGATTTTCAATTATTTATTTGGTAAAAAAAAGTAAAACACAATATTATATTTATCTTTTATTATAATAGATTAGACTATGGATATTTTGTTTTCTAAATCGAAGAAAACTAGTTTATAACACAAGAATCAAATCTGTAACTAATTTTAAATACTGAGTTTTTAGAAAGAGTTTTACTATTTTAATTTATATTCTAACTATATAAAATATATTTTAAATTGAAATATATATAATTATTCATAGGATAGAAGCGCTCTTTAGTTTACGTTTATAGTTTTATAAGATATTTTTAAGTAAAGGAATATACTTTTGTATTATTATATAAATATAATATAATATCAATATAATTCGCTTGCCTACACTAGTAAGTTCGCATGCCCGGTTGTCACTCCGTCACCTTATATTACCCATTTCTAAATTAGGTCTAGGTCTAAAGTAAATGCTGTATTACTAAATCCCTTTTACTACATTTACCTATAAAGGTATATATAGGCTATAGTATATTACTAGGTTTTGTTTATTATAGAAATTTTATACTGGGTATTATATAGAGCTACTTACTAGGTAGGGGGCTGAATGTATAATATACTATAGAATTCGCTCATATATACTATTCTTATTTAAAATGAAATAGTATAATATCGAGTTAGATAATACTAATATATCTATATAATATAGTTTATTTTACTAAAGGTTATAAAAATACTAGATATTTGGAGTTTCTAGGTATGTTATAAGACAAATAGTAAAGTAGATCTAATTAGATTAGTAAAGATGTATAAGAATAGATAATTGAGGCTTTATTTTCAGAAATATAAATATAAACTTAATATTTATATAGGTATAGTTTTAAAGCTAGATGTAAAATATAATATTTAATTAGTAATTTAGTAAAAGTTTTTACTTCTAATTTAAGTACAATATTTGAAATTGAATATTAATATCATATAAAGATTTTATATATTTATAGATATATTAATAGTATACTTAATTTCACTAATCTCATATCTAATTTATTTTTATTCGTAATGGTATTAAGAGATATTTTATAAGTATTAGAAATAGAAGAATCTTCTAATCAGTATTTCTATAGTAATACTTATTTCTAAGAATATTATAAATATCTGACATATTTTGAATATTCTATAATTATTATTATTCAAACAGAAGTTTATTTTATTATTATTATAATTTTACAATTTACTTCTTATAATAGTTTAAAAATATAAAAGATACTATATATAAAGTTAGATTTACTTATTGAGGATTATTTCTTTAGATTACTACAATTTATTTATTAATATTATTAGTTAAATAGTTATTAATACAAATAATACTTATATACAAATAGTATAACATAGTAAATAGTAGATAGTAGATATATAGTAATAAAGTATATCCTAGGTAATAATAGTAACAATTACCTATAAAAGATTAGTTAAGTTTTAAATATTAAGAATAAAGTTTTATTTTACGAGTATTATTAGGGGCTTTATATAGTCAAAACTTTACCAATTCATTTCTATTAAAATAATATAAAGCTAATATAAATATCAAGAGCATCATAGAATTCCTATGATTAATAATAGATAAGTAATTCAGAAGGAATATATCAGTTTTACTAGATATAAATCTATATTGAAATCATTTATTAATTAACTTAGTTATATTGAAATCTATGATAAATTAGTGATATGAACTTTTAATATAACTAATAGCTTTTGATTTAAAGCTCTATATTTATTGGATTAGATCGTTTCTATAACAAACATTGTATTTATAGTAATTATATATTAGTATGTAGTTACAATTCTACTTTATATGTATAAAGAGTAGGCTATTTGTATAATATTTAATAGATAATTATATTTTTACTAGGAAGTCTAAATAGCTTCTATTAAACCCCCCCTTCTTAAGTAAATACTTAAGTATAGCTAGGTAATAAGTAGTCGACTTATTATTATATATCTTTTAATATTATAGTTTAATTAGTAGTACTATTTGTATATATATATAAGTACTAAAAGCCGAGCTACTATTAGCTATAGCATTATGTCTATTAGTTAGGGCAAGCCCTTTATATATAATAAGTCTACCCTATAGTTTAAAGTTCAATCTATAGTTATATATAGCGATTTATATATATATTTGTTTTCTAGCTAATAGTAACACTAGGAGTATATTACTTAAACGCCTAGAAGCCCCTACTGTGAAGCTACAACTAGTAGGTAGTATGGTAGGAGCGAGAGAGGGGTATATGTTATAGGCTATATTTAGTTATTAGGAATAGGCTATACCCGTACGTCCCCTACTTAAGTGTAGCTAGGCAATAAGTAGTCGACTTATTATTATATACTTTTTGATATCATATAGTAGGAGGATATTAAAAACGGTCGACAACGAAATCCTCACCAAAAATCTACTAATCTTAATCTTTTGAAATATAAATATTTAAAGCATAATAAGACTAAAAGCTATTAGATTTCTAATATAGCCAAATAAATAGTATGAGATATATACATATATATTTCTTGAGAATCTATATATATATAATAATACTAGAAAATTATAAAGTTAATCTTTAAGGTTTTTAGCTAGACTTTATCTACTAAATACCCTATAATATGCCCTGAAGTTAAAATTTCAAGACTAGTAAATTTTTAACTTTAGATATCTCTTTAAATATAGATTTAAAAACTCTATATTTTATATATATCAAATAGACTTATATAATAAGTCTATGTATAGACTTTGGTAGATTTAAATATATAACTTCTTTTTTTATTTGTAATATAAATATCGAGTTTTTAGCGATTTTTGGTGTGAAATTCGTGTTTTTGGCCATCGACCGGTTTTAATGTCCCCTCACTGTAACTTAATTGGTAGTACTGTTCGTATGCGCATGCGTGCACATATGGGTACTAAAGGCTGAGCTGCTATTAGCTACAGCACTACGCCTACTAGTTGGGGCAAGCCCTTCACAAGTAATACTTATTAAGTACATAGTAAAATAATATAAAGAATTATAATAGAGTTTGAAAAATCATTTATATTATAAAATAATATAAAGATTAAAAGTATTAATATATTATTAAGATAATAATAAATATATTTATGAATAATAGAAGTAATAGATAAGAATTCAATAGTAATAGTGAATAAAATTAGTTTTATTATTTAGATAATAAAACATTGTTTGAATAAACAATAGTATTGTGGTAGAGTAATTATCAGTATTAGAAGAAGTATTATATATAATTGATACTTAATAATAATATATAGGTTTTATAGTAAATATCAAGAAGTATACAATTATAGTTTTGGGAAGTAAGGTTTTCAGAATGGGGGATAGTTATAAAAGTATATTAATGGAAATATATAGTATATTGAATAATTAGTTCGTTATAATTATTATAATATTAAAAAGAACTTTTAATTAAAACACTATAATCTAAGTCTTTTAAATAATAGTCTAAATGGTAATATAGATCTTATCTATATATTTAAATTTTTCCTAGTAAAAGCTTTAAGCTATATTTTTATAAATTTAAGAATATTAAAATAATAAAAATTGAAGTTATAATGAGTATTTAAATATAATACTTATAATTAGTAGGAATTAAATTTCTTCAGATATTTAAATTATATATAGTTATTAATATATAAGAATATAAGAATATACAACTATAAATTTATAGTTATAATAGAAGAAATAATTAATTATTTACTATTTTTAAAAAGTTAATATAAAATAGATATACTAACTATTATAATTATAAAGAACTTAGCTGTATACTAACTAGATACTAACTATAGTAGTAAGGAGGAAAATAAAAAGGTTCAATTTATATTTTAAGAGATAATATATCTATTAATAGTTATAATAGAGAATAAGCTATTAGTTATTCCTATAAAATATAGTTCTAAATAGTTTAGATATAAGAAATAAGAGACTAAGTATATCAGAATCTCTAAAACTAAGAGTATTAGGAATTTAGATTATAGAGTATATCTTTAGTCTTCTACTATAGTAGTCCTGCTTCTGCTAGATAATCTTCACTCGATTCCTTATAATTCATAGCTGGATCTTTTTAAACTTGCCCATCTTGCTACTCATCTTGCTGCGCCATCGCCTTTTGCCTGACAGACCTGGTCGCATCCGACGGGTCTTTTGAGAAAACCCTTCTTCACCGTCCAGTGGTGCCACGTCCTCGTTCGACTGACCTCCCCTGTACCAGCTGTGTGGTTCAGGACGATAGCTGTGTCGCTCGCCCCTCGACCTGGATGCCGACGTAAGCTACGTCGCACTCAACGGATCTTGACTGAATCACTTGGTCGGGATACATTGGCCTGGTATTCATTGACGGGACGCGACAGCGCAGGCCGTGTACTCACGATTTATACTTCTGTGGCTCAAGCCTTGTGTCTCTGGCCGAGTCCCCGTTTCTGTCAGCCATCCGAAGGAGCCACTGCTGCAATTCGGGTCTGTTGTGGCGCGTCGACCAAACGTAAATCTGGAATGCCTCTCTCGATCAGGTCCGGAGCGGATCAGCGGACGCAGTTTTACGGTGGTCGTTCCATGCAATGATGCCATCGGATCGCAATGGGAATGTGTATGATGGACGTGGCCACTCCCGCAACTGGTCACAAGCCGCGAAGGCCAGCACCGATACCACTTCCTTGACTGCCAGGAGCAGAGACCGTGGCAACAAACCTCCGTCACAGAAGGCCATGTTATCTCGAGCGCTACAAAAGGCCAACACAGCGGTTCAACTGGATAATGCCCAGAACTTTGAGGGTGCCAGGCAGGCATACGCTGAAGCTTGCGATCTCCTGCAGCAAGTGCTAGCCAGGACTTCGACCGATGAAGACAGAAGGAAGCTGGAGGCGATTGTGAGTGCTCACCGCGGTTTCCATCGTCCAAGGCATGCTAATGATTCATCAGCGGCGAACGTATACGAGCCGCATCGACGAACTGGATCAAATAGCACCCTTGCCAGGCTCGGGAGGAAAGGCGCTACCTGCTAGACCGGAAAGCTTGGGTTTCAGGCTGAATCCCAGCCTGCAATTTGATCACCATGCCGATATCGAGGAATCGAGCAACCTGGGCACGGCAGCTCTGACGAGGATCTTAAACGATGGAAGTCGCAGCCCGAATATTCGCGACAGTCCAGAGATATCCCTTTCTCGCACTCAAGGCTTGGCGGATTCAAAGAGAGGCTCCTCTGCAAAGATTTCAGACCAATACACCCTCCAGTCTTCCTTTGCCCGATCAACTCCCCGAAAGCAAGCGTCGGACGAACATCTCATATTCCAGTTGCCTGGGGATGACTCCCAAGTGCCCCGGCCTCTCTCTCCCCATCGACGCGCTTCTCCTACGCTCGACGGGCGCAATAGTCCAGGAGGCCCTGTCAGATCGGACTTCTCGCTTCCAGCGACAAGGCCGAGGCCGTCCAATCATACCCGAAATTCGAGTCACGAATCCAACTCATGGCTTGACCCTATTGATGAATCCGGTGGTTCGACGACGTCTTCGGTGCATTCCCGCTCTTCGTCCTTGAATGTGCGGCGAAAGCATATCCGTGCCGCTAGCGGGGCGACGGAGGCCGAATTTGACGCTGCACTGGACGCGGCTGTTGAGGCTGCCTACGACGACGGATACGAGCCGATGGACTTTTCTGACACTGATAATTTCTTGACAGATAATTCGGTTGTAGACAAAAGCCTGAGGAAAGTGGAAATGGCGACAGCACGCACTGCGCCAGAAGAGAAGGTGGCGATGAATACTGCCGACGAAGGCGAGAGCCGCATCGAAGATTTCAACACGCAGGGCAACGACGACTTTCATGAAGACTTTTACGACGAAGGTTCGTCCGATGACGAGGAACGCATCTTGGAGGAAATGACACGCGGCTACTCGATTGACGACTTTGCGTTCAATGAAGCAGCAAAGCGTGTTTTAGCTCGACACTCACATTCTAGCGACCTTGCGTCGTCTACTTCGTGGCAGATCCCAGCATCGGCGGACAGCGCATCAAGGCTGGAATCGATTCCATCATCAGTAGATGCGGTGTTGACCTCCACCTCTGTGAGTGCTGCCAGTCCCATGGCCCCTCCTCCAGTGCAGTCGCTATCGTCCCTTCCTCCGACGGCTCAATTTTCAAGCATGACTCCAGCAAGCGGCCAAACAGTGCGAAGTCGACGAATGTCTGGGCAGAATGCTAAGCAGCTCAAAATCGAAACGATCAAGCTCAGTCAGTTTGGCGAACCTGGGAGACGATACAGCGTGTCCAACGCAGCGGATCAGAACGATGGTGTCGAGTTCGACCCCCTGATCAGCAGCGACGCCAACAGCTCGATGAGCAGACCGTATTCCCCCCTCGACGGCATCAGTCCTACGCAGCCAGTTCCTCCCACCCCACCAATGGGCCACTCACGCAGTCAAGACAGTGAAGACTTTGCCGGGAGCCATGCCGGCTCGCCTTCGTTCCCACCTCTTCTAAGGAATAATTTCTCTTCTTCAAGCTTGCGAAGTCTGAGGAACCGGAACATGTCATTGTCTAACTTCGAGGACGCCTCAGACATGTCGCCAGGCACGCCACTTAGCACTAGCTTTGGCCTTAATAGCAGGCACGCAGCAATGCCGACTTTGCCAACACCCCTTGCGGCAGCTTTCAGAGACAAGCTTGTGTCAAGCTCGGCTGGGGCTCTCTACCTCTTCGACGACACACTCCATTCTCCACAAAGCCCCAGCTCCCAAAGTGCTGCGCCCTTGGACGCGCCATGCCCGCTCGAGCCATGCCCAACGGACTACATGCTACGGCCATTTTGGCTAATGAGATGCCTTTACCAAACACTTGTTCACCCCCGAGGGGGTTACTTGAGCAACAAACTTTTCGTCCCTCGAGATGTGTGGAAAGTGAAGGGTGTGAAAATTCGAAATGTCGAGGATAAAGTGGCAACATGTGATTACCTGACGGCGGCCTTGCTGAAGCTGGCAAAAGTAGACACATGTGATGCCGATGCGGTGCTTGAGGAGATGCAGGCTCTGGAGGGGGTGTTGGAGCAGGTTCAGGCGGGGTTGAGCCGCAAATTGGGCACAGAGGTCGGAATACAGAGCTCGAGCGCTTTGTTCCGAGATGCCTCGAACTCGGCTGAGATTGAAGCTGTGATTAATGTGCCACGCTCAGCGAGCGTCTCTGCGAAGGCATCTTCATTTTCATGGAGAAGACTGAGGTCTAAGGGTTCCGCGGCCGGTCTCAGTAATACCTTCAACGCCAAAAACGCCAACCTAGATGGGGCGAAGGAATCTCCTGGTCTGGAAACGCTCCCGATGACGGATCATCCAACCAGTCGCCCGACAAGGCGGGATCCGAGTAATGCGCAATACACGGGCCCCAACGCGAGCTACATGGGCTCTCTGGCTAGGCTTTTGGATGCTGCCCAGACAATTGGTAAGAGCCACGATATACGAATGTGAGAATGAATCGATACGCAGTGACTGACTAGTTCATCCGTAGATCAAATTGCCCGGCAGGTCGAAGACCCCGGCCTACGGCACGCCGACAAGACGCAGGTTGGTCTTGAACTTTGCACTAGACATGCGGCGGAGTTTTTTGGCTTCTTCATCTGCCGCTTTGTCTTAGCCGACCTAAGTGTACTATTGGACAAATTTATCAAGAGAGGGAGTGAGTGGGTTCTTACATAAAGAGAGAAGGTAAGTAATGAATAAAGCTTCATTCTAGTATATATAGTATATATTATTAAGTGGTTTTACTTATAATAATCATATCCTATTTATAATAAATTCATAATTTAAATAATATACTAATAATTATTTAGAAGTTAAAAGTAATTAGATTATATTATGAAAAATATACTTATATATAATATTAATATATATTTAGAATAGTTTTTAAGCTTTAATTCTTATTTTTTACTATAATATATCTTATTAAATATAATAACTTAATGTTTAGTTATCTATTATTATAATAAAAGTAATATACTAATATTAGAATATAAAATCAAAACTAATAATTAGAATACTTTCTAATTATAAAGTTTAAATATTATAACTACTACTGATAATTAATACTTACTAATAACTACTAATAGCTAGTAATTATCAATAACTAGTAATAAACTTATAACTAGTAATAAATATGATAAGATTTCTGCTATAAGCTTTTAAAAAACTATTATACAAATAGATCTTATTAGTTTATAACTAATAAATATAAGAATTAACGGATTATTTATACATAGTTTCTTAGGTATTTATTTACTCGGTAAAACTTTATCTCAATATGTATATATATATATATATATATATATATAT